>WNWK01007861.1:0-40000 GCA_009830355.1 Cherax destructor
CTAGTGAGCAGTTGTTCAGTGTTGCCCACCAAGCAGTGTTCCTAGTGAGCAGTTGTTCAGTGTTGCCCACCAAGCAGTGTTCCTAGTGAGCAGTTGATCAGTGCTGCCCACCGAGCAGTGTTCCTAGTGAGCAGTTGTTCAGTGCTGCCCACCAAGCAGTGTTCCTAGTGAGCAGTTGATCAGTGCTGCCCACCGAGCAGTGTTCCTAGTGAGCAGTTGTTCAGTGCTGCCCACCAAGCAGTGTTCCTAGCGAGCAGTTGTTCAGTGTTGTTGGCCTCATTTATGTCAACAAATGAAAACGACTTCTGGCAGAAAATGCAGAGAAACTGTTATTCCTGAAGAAAAATCGATCATAAACTTTAAGTATTAAGCAAATGTCAATTGATAATGTAATAAAATATTATGTAATAAAAGTATTATGCAATAAAAGTATTATGCAATAAAAGTATTATGTATTATACACACACAACCCGCACATATAAAAAGAGAGGAGCTTACGACGACGTTTCGGCCCGACTTGGACCATTTACAAAGTCACAGCTCACGAGGCGGGTGTAGGTGTACTGCAGGAGGCTGGCAGGCGGCGGTGGGAGAGACAGAGAAGGCAGCTGTATTAGGGTCGATTGGAGCCACACCCCAGCTTTAGCTTAATAGCAAAATGCTGGGGAACCTTCACATGTCAGTGGAATTTACTCAGCAGAACCAGAGCAGAGGGCGTTGAATCTTGATCTTGATAGTTGTATTACGTGGCATATCCTTAAGGGGTTTGCTGTAGCGATGCTTCGGAGGTTGTAGATTATCGTTTCCGTGGTAATTGGTATATTCTTGAGGTAGGTGAACTTGACAGTCCCGTCTTCGAGTCTCTGGGCGAGTTCTGGATTTAGCATTGTTGTGCTGTATTGGTTCGTGGTATAAAATTTGACGTTGTGGTAAGTCATGTACTGTACGTTGGTGGATGGAGCAGTTGTTTGGGCGGTTTTGAGGTTGTTGGGAGAGGCTGGCTGAAGTCTCTTTTTGGTGGTGGCTGGGCAGCTTGCAGTGGTGGAAGGTGGTGGTGGTGCTGTCTCAGTGCTGGGAGTTGGTGGTGGTGGTGGAGCATTCTCGATGGTGACAATGTTTGAAGTGGACTTAATGATGTCTGACGATGGTGGAGATGCCGGGAATGTGAAGCTGGGCATGTTGCTGAGTTTGAACAGTTCATTGATGGTGTTATTAAATGATCCAGGTGCCGCCACATTGTGTACATGGGCGTACATAATGCAGTGGTGGTGGTGGTGCAGGGCTGGTGGAGGCAGCCTGGGGGGCCTGGAGAATCTTGGTGGTGTCTGCTTGTAGCTTAGTGATGGCAGCATATGTTGTTGCTTGAGCAGTAGGTTTTTTTTGGTGGTCAAGTTGTTTCTTGAGGGTATCTCGTCTAGTGGGACACTTGGCAGCTAGAGTATGGTGATCAGTCTTGCAGTTCAGACATTTGGGTGATGTGGAGGTGGTGCAGGATTTGAAGTCGAGTCGTTCTGTGCCACAGGTAGCACAGAATTTCATTTCCTTGGTGGGACAGTCTTTGGTGGTATGTGAGTAGCAGTTATAACATTGTGGGATTTACTCATATTTTTCTGCTTCGACAAAAGCTGGGTTGATATGGAAGTAGTGTATAGCAAGTCCATCGGTGAGAGCTTTGTCTGCCGTGTTGACGTCACTGAAGGTGACCTTCAGCATGGAGAGCGCATTATTTATTTTCTTAATAAAGTCCACCTTTGCCCACGGGTTCTGCTTTTCAATGGATGACTTCATTTCATCAGTGTCTTGAGCAGTAATAAGTGAGTCCAGGCGTTTGAGGAACACAGTCCTCTTGGCCTTCAAGGCTGGAGAAATCCAGACTTGAAATCCTCGATCATGAAGCAAGGTAGTAGCAGTGGTAGCAAGAAGTTTCTCAGTCTCTGTGTCGTCAGTACAAACGACAATGAAGGCCTTTTTGAGTGACAAAATTGCAGTGAATTTGACATGCAGACTGCCGCTGACGGCAGATGCAAGTGCAAGTTTTGATGAATCGTTGATTGTCCCACTCGCTGGTTTGATCTTCACTCTGTTTGAGGATGCCATTGAGTGGATAAGTAGCGTTCCTCTCACCAACGGGGATGGAGGCGTTCAGTTACTCGGTGCCCGAGGCACCTCTCTCTCAGCTACAGTGGAGGTCTTACCAGTTGAGTTAACATTAGAACTCCAAACTTCATGCAGTACGATTGATCAACCTACTTAAAATAACTTGTATCAAATAAAATCAGTTTTGTTAAGTTTATATTTTAAAAAAACATTTTTTAATGGTTTTAATTACATCTATTATTGGAATTGGTGCAGGCATAGGTGCTGCAGCATCTATTCTATATGTTGTCTACGCCAACCTCAACAAGAACGAGGACGCGGACGATACCACGACCCTCCTGACCTTCACCAAGAAGAGCTTGTACAGGTTCCTCGGCAACACAATCGTCCGTGCCCTCAAACATGTTGAAAAAACTCAGGGAGAGCTGTCGCTACAGTCTCTCTGCATGCTAGCGAAGGAGGGCGTGAAGGATACCGTCACGGATATCGTCACGGATACCTTCAAGGAAATTGCAAAGAACGTTGCCAAGGAGGTCGCCGAAGAGGTCAAAAAGGATAAGTTCGGGGAGCAGAAGGTAGAGGAGCAGAAGGTAGAGCAGCAGAAGGTAGAGCAGCAGAAGGTGGAGAAGGAGGAGGTGGAGAAGGAGAAGGCCGCCACGGGTGTTAGCTACGAGAAGGCTATTACACTTACTATGGAGGAGCTGTTCCAGCTCGTCGATTTAACGGCTACGCACACCCACAGGTCAATTGAGAGAAATCTATACGTATGGCGAACTCTCTCTCCCAGGCCTATGACCTATGAGGCCTCCAAGATCGAAGCTGATCTCCTGCAGCTTTCCCTGACGGAATGGGACTTCCTTAGACGGATGATAGTACCGTTCAATAGGTTTACTTCCTCCTGTACCACACAACGGTTTGCTATAACTATGAGGTTCCTGCGCGAGGCTCTGGTAAAGCCTGGCACATCAACAAACATCCGTCCTCTTGAGTTAAGTTGGGTAAAAAGAAAAATCCTTATAGTTGGTCAACAAGAAAACACCGAAACCATCGCAGAGATGGTGGCACTAGATTTACAGGGAACATATTTCAAAGTTAGTGCAAACTTAATTAAAAGTGAAAATATAAACTATTCTATTAAATCAATTAAAGATTTATTGGCTGTTGCACAAAGGATGCAACCATCCATTGTGTTTCTGAGCAACCTACAAAATTGGACAAAATCCGTATCAACTCTTAGAGCGTTACAGATAGCGCTCTCTGAAATAGAACGGCAAAAGACCTGTATTCCTTCATCTTGTGTTTTACTTCTATGCTCATTAGACAGTATACAAAACATCAACCTGGATCTACAAAACCTATTTGACATTACAACTCCTGTTTGATGAATCTGTTGCTGATGGTACCTTTCAGAATCTGTTAGTACCTAAAATATTCTGCCTCTGTGATGGTACCTGCCAGATCATGCCACCATCATGGTACCTGTCAGATCCTGCCACTGTGTCAGGGTTTATTTTGGCTGCTTGGCCAAATTAAAATTGTCTGGTTCTTTTATGACTGTTTTTTTTTTGTCCCTCGTTTGAGTTTAAGAAGAAGCTGTGTAAGAGCAATTGTTGCTAGCTAATCTTAGAACCTACTAAGTTCTAACACTGTGATAGCACCTTCTAAATTCTGTTTCTGTAAAGGTGAGCATGCGAATATTTATTTTTAGACAAGATGTCTAGAATCCTGCCAGGTGCTACCTCAGTGATAGTACTAACTAGAACCTGGTAATGTGAAGGTGTGGAGGATAGACACTTCTATTATTCACGGTATCTTTTATCCTGTCATCCCTCTGTCAGTGACGGAACTTGGAAGATCGATCCTGTCTCTCTGATGGTGGTAAATTAGACACATATGCAACACTTGGGTATCTTTATTGAGGAAGCGTTTCGCCACACAGTGGCTTCATCAGTCCATACAAAGGAGAATCGTGAAGAACAGGAGTGTGAGGTTGTCAGGCCCTCAATCTTGAGTCGATGTTGTCAGTCCATCAATCTTGAATAGAATAACAGCATATGAGCAGAGAGAGCTTATATACTGTAGACAGGAGAGGTGCAGCAGTTGTAGGAGGTGTCACATTTGTTCAATGTGGAAGTAGGTCGTGCCCAAGGAATATTCAAGCGAAGAAATCCCTGTATTAAGATACCAAGATGTTGCAGTGCAGTGTCAAGATTGATGGACTGACAACATCGACTCAAGATTGAGGGCCTGACAACCTCACACTCCTGTTCTTCACGATTCTCCTTTGTATGGACTGATGAAGCCACTGTGTGGCGAAACGTTTCCTCAATAAAGATACCCAAGTGTTGCATATGTGTCTAATTTACCAACTCGTCGGTTCTCTGAACCATTTCATGCTGCTGGTATTCTCACTCGCATGATGCTGCTGGTATTCTCACTCGCATGATGCTGCTGGTATTCTCACTCGCATGATGCTGCTGGTATTCTCACTCGCATGATGTTGCTGGTATTCTCACTCGCATGATGTTGCTGGTATTCTCACTCGCATGATGCTGTTGGTATTCTCACTCGCATGATGTTGCTGGTATTCTCACTCGCATGATGTTGCTGGTATTCTCACTCGCATGATGCTGCTGGTATTCTCACGCGCATGATGCTGCTGGTATTCTCACGCGCATGATGTTGCTGGTATTCTCACTCGCATGATGTTGCTGGTATTCTCACTCGCATGATGCTGCTGGTATTCTCACTCGCATGATGTTGCTGGTATTCTCACTCGCATGATGTTGCTGGTATTCTCACTCGCATGATGCTGCTGGTATTCTCACTCGCATGATGCTGCTGGTATTCTCACTCGCATGATGCTGCTGGTATTCTCACTCGCATGATGTTGCTGGTATTCTCACTCGCATGATGCTGCTGGTATTCTCACTCGCATGATGCTGCTGGTATTCTCACTCGCATGATGCTGCTGGTATTCTCACTCGCATGATGTTGCTGGTATTCTCACTCGCATGATGCTGCTGGTATTCTCACTCGCATGATGCTGCTGGTATTCTCACTCGCATGATGGTGCTGGTATTCTCACTCTCATGATGTTGCTGGTATTCTCACGCGCATGATGCTGCTGGTATTCTCACTCGCATGATGCTGCTGGTATTCTCATGCGCATGATGCTGCTGGTATTCTCACTCGCATGATGCTGCTGATCCTCAAAGATTTGTTAAGTTATGCCATGAATTAATGAAACATCCTGGACTTCACCTTACGAAAGCAGACAAAGCCAATGCGATAGTAATTATGCTCAACGTAGATTATAGGGGAAAAATAAACATGATATTAGGAGATAGGAAAACTCACGCTCCTCTGGAAGGTTATGCGGCTTATTCTTGCCATGGGTAACCAATAAACAGAATTTTGTAATTATACTGGAAAACTAAAGTTGGTTTGCTATTTTCTCTAAAATAATTCATAATTATTTTACCCAGACGACTGAAATTAGTTACTTTACTCATTATTATTATTGCTGCTGCTGCAATGGGAGACTCAAAACACGGAGAATGGGAGGCAATGAAGTTAGATGGAAGGAAGGAGAACAGGAGAAACCCAGTTCCTTGGATCAAGATCCACTCACCAGCATCAAGGAACCTCTATTCAGAGCACTTACTCAGTAACAAATGTTATATTGTGAACCTCACCGTTATTTGTTATATTCAACTGATCTTCCACGTCACGGTGTCACATGGATTTTTTATATTCACTGCTGACACAGTAGTCAGTTGACCTGTGTCCTGACACTAGTCTGTAAGGTTTATAACTCACCTGCCATGGGTTTGAGTCCCACCCGTTCTGACTTTTTAAGAGGTGCTAGTGAGGATGGTGTGTCTGATCTCTGGTGTAACTAAACCTTCAAATGAAGACAGAGCTGGAGAAGGCTTGAAGACAGAACTAGAGGAAGCTTGAAGACAGAACTGGAGGAAGCTTGAAGACAGAACTAAAGGTAGCTTGAAGACAGAGCTGGAGGTAGCTTGAAGACAGAACTGGAGGAAGCTTGAAGACAGAACTAAAGGTAGCTTGAAGACAGAACTGGAGGAAGCTTGAAGACAGAACTGGAGGAAGCTTGAAGACAGAACTAAAGGTAGCTTGAAGACAGAACTGGAGGAAGCTTGAAGACAGAACTGGAGGAAGCTTGAAGACAGAACTAAAGGTAGCTTGAAGACAGAACTAAAGGTAGCTTGAAGACAGAGCTGGAGGTACCTTGAAGACAGAACTAAAGGTAGCTTGAAGGCAGAGCTGGAGGAAGCTTGAAGACAGAGCTGGAGGAAGCTTGAAGACAGAACTGGAGGAAGCTTGAAGACAGAACTGGAGGAAGCTTGAAGACAGAGCTGGAGGAAGCTTGAAGACAGAACTGGAGGAAGCTTGAAGACAGAACTAAAGGTAGCTTGAAGACAGAGCTGGAGGAAGCTTGAAGACAGAGCTGGAGGAAGCTTGAAGACAGAACTGGAGGAAGCTTGAAGACAGAACTGGAGGAAGCTTGAAGACAGAGCTGGAGGAAGCTTGAAGACAGAACTGGAGGAAGCTTGAAGACAGAACTGGAGGAAGCTTGAAGACAGAACTAAAGGTAGCTTGAAGACAGAGCTGGAGGTAGCTTGAAGACAGAACTAAAGGTAGCTTGAAGACAGAGCTGGAGGAAGCTTGAAGACAGAGCTGGAGGAAGCTTGAAGACAGAGCTGGAGGTAGCTTGAAGACAGAACTAAAGGTAGCTTGAAGACAGAGCTGGAGGTAGCTTGAAGACAGAGCTGGAGGTAGCTTGAAGACAGAGCTGGAGGTAGCTTGAAGACAGAGCTGGAGGTAGCTTGAAGACAGAACTAAAGGTAGCTTGAAGACAGAACTAAAGGTAGCTTGAAGACAGAACTAAAGGTAGCTTGAAGACAGAGCTGGAGGAAGCTTGAAGACAGAACTAAAGGTAGCTTGAAAACAGAGCTGGAGGTAGCTTGAAGACAGAGCTGGAGGAAGCTTGAAGACAGAACTGGAGGTAGCTTGAAGACAGAGCTGGAGGAAGCTTGAAGACAGAGCTGGAGGTAGCTTGAAGACAGAGCTGGAGAAAGCTTGAAGACAGAGCTGGAGGTAGCTTGAAGACAGAGCTGGAGGAAGCTTGAAGACAGAGCTGGAGGTAGCTTGAAGACAGAGCTGGAGGAAGCTTGAAGACAGAGCTGGAGGTAGCTTGAAGACAGAGCTGAAGGTAGCTTGAAGACAGAGCTGAAGGTAGCTTGAAGACAGAGCTGGAGGAAGCTTGAAGACAGAGCTGAAGGTAGCTTGAAGACAGAGCTGGAGGTAGCTTGAAGACAGAGCTGGAGGTAGCTTGAAGACAGAGCTGAAGGTATCTTGAAGACAGAGCTGGAGGTAGCTTGAAGACAGAGCTGGAGGTAGCTTGAAGACAGAGTTGGAGGAAGCTTGAAGACAGAGCTGGAGGAAGCTTGAAGACAGAGTTGGAGGAAGCTTGAAGACAGAGCTGGAGGTAGCTTGAAGACAGAGCTGGAGGTAGCTTGAAGATAGAGCTGGAGGTAGCTTGAAGACAGAGTTGGAGGAAGCTTGAAGACAGAGCTAGAGGTAGCTTGAAGACAGAGCTGGAGGTAGCTTGAAGACAGAGCTGGAGGAAGCTTGAAGACAGAGTTGGAGGAAGCTTGAAGACAGAGCTGGAGGTAGCTTGAAGACAGAGCTAGAGGAAGCTTAAAGACAGAGCTGGAGGTAGCTTGAAGACAGAGTTGGAGGTAGCTTGAATACAGAGCTGGAGGAAGCTTGAAGACAGAGCTGGAGGTAGCTTGAAGACAGAGCTGGAGGAAGCTTGAAGACAGAGTTGGAGGTAGCTTGAAGACAGAGCTGGAGGTAGCTTGAAGACAGAGCTGGAGGAAGCTTGAAGACAGAGCTGGAGGTAGCTTGAAGACAGAGCTGGAGGAAGCTTGAAGACAGAGTTGGAGGAAGCTTGAAGACAGAGCTGGAGGTAGCTTGAAGACAGAACTAAAGGTAGCTTGAAGACAGAGCTGGAGGAAGCTTGAAGACAGAGTTGGAGGAAGCTTGAAGACAGAGCTGGAGGAAGCTTGTATAAAGCTGCAACATCTTAGAGATGATATGCTACCTCAGCAGAAGTGATTGCTAAATGAGTTCAGCTTAAGATACTTTCTGTAGATTCTAACTGCCGGTGAGGGGCTTTTGACAGAATTGGACATGCGTTCTCCTCCCTTTCATCAGGTCCGAATGCCTCCCATTCCTCACAGGCGATGCATGACCCCTACGAGTTTAGCGTTCCCCCATAAATGTAACATTATTGTTAAAATTCAATATAATCTTATTAACAATAGATGCTTGGACTTCACAGGGTATCTTCTAGATATTACCAAGGGTGTACGTTAATCACTAAGATTTCAATGAAGTTTTGTCTATTTTTTTCCCTCATTTCTCTATTATTACTGGTAATATTATAAAAGGATTAATCTATTAACTCAAGGGAGTAACTTCACTTCTTGTTAGGGTCATCGTCGATACAGACCCATGGCAGGTTGAGAGACGAACTCCTGGACTGACAATGTGTGAGTGTAATAGTTCTTGAGAGGGGCGATTCATCCCCTAGCACCGTGATGGTGGGTTAGTGAGCTGGGTAAACCATGCCTGTAGACCGTAATAATGAGTTAGTGAGCTGGGTAAACCATCCCTGTAGACCGTAATAATGAGTTAGTGAGCTGGGTAAACCATCACTCTAAAATATAATAATGGGTTAGAGAGCAGGGTATACTACAAACTCAAATCATACAATAGAGCGAAAAAAAATAATGTGAGGGACCTGGGAGTGGTAATGTCTGAGTACTCACCTTCAAGGATCACAACAGTGCCATGATCACAACTGCAAAGAAAATGATAGGATGGACAATGAGAACGTTCAAAACAAAAGATGCCAAGTCAGTGCTGATCCTTTTTAAATCACTTGTTTTCTCTAGGCTGGATGGAATATTGCTGTACATTAACATCTCCGTTCAAAGCAGGTGAAATTGCAGATCTAGAGAATATATGTATAGAGAACCTTTACTGCAAATATAAGTTCCATCAAACACCTCAACTACTGGGAACGCTTGGAAGCACTTGACTTGTACTCGCTGGAATGCAGACGGGAAAGATATAATCTACACTTGGTCCAGAATCTGCACACGAAAATCACTCCCTACGAAAGCAAATGACTGGGCAGGCGGTAAAAAATACCTCCAATGAAAAGTAGGGGCGCCATTGGAATACTAAGAGAAAACACCATAAGTGTCCGGGGCCCACGACTGTTCAACAGCTTCCCACCATGCATATGTGCGTGTGTGTGTACTCACCTAATTGTGGTTGCAGGGGTCGTGTGTGTGTGTGTGTGTGTGTGTGTGTGTGTGTATGTGTTTGTGTGTGTGTGTGTGTCTGTGTGTCTGTGTGTCTGTCTGTGCCTGTGTGTGTGTGTGTGTGCGTGTGTCTGTGTGGCTGTGTGTGTGTCTGTGAGTCTGTGTGTGTGTGTACTCACCTAGTTGTGGTTGCAGGGATCGAGTCATAGCTCCTGGCCCCGCCAGATGTGTGTGTGTGTCTGTGTGTGTGTACTCACCTATTTGTGGTTGCAGGGGTCGAGTCATAGCTCCTGGCCCCGCCTCTTCACTGATTGCTACTAGGTCCTCTCTCTCCCTGCTCCATAGGAGTCTTCAACTTCCAATTGTGACCCCTTGTTTCTATGGCCCCTCTCTGGAACATCCTGTCTCTGTCCACCTTATCTATTCCTCGCAGTATTTTATATGTCGTTATCATGTCTCCCCTAACCCTCCTGTCATCTTGTGTCGTCAGGCCGATTTCCCTTAACTTTTCTTCGTAGGACAATCCCCTTAGCCCTGGGATTCGTATTGTTGCAAACCTTTGCACTTTCTCTAATTCCTTGACGTGCTTGACCAGGTGTGGGTTCCAAACTGGTGCTGCATACTCCAGTATGAGCCTGACGTATATGGTGTACAGAGTCTTGAACGATTCCTTAGTGAGGTATTGGAACGCTGTTCTTAGGTTTGCCAGACGCCCGTATGCTGCAGCAGTTATCTGATTGATGTGTGCCTCAGGAGATGTGCTCGGTATTATACTCACCCCAAGATCTTTTTCCTTGATTGAGGTTTGCAGTCTTTGGCCACCTAGACTATACTCTATATGCGGTCTTCTTTGCCCTTTCCCGATCTTCATGACTTTGCATTTGGCAGGGTTAAATTCAAGGAGCCAGTTACTGGACCATGCTTGTAGCCTGTCCAGGTCTCTTTGAAGTCCTGCCTGATCCTCGACTGATTTAATTCTTCTCATTAACTTCACATAAACTGTAAACAGAGACACTTCTGAGTTTATCCCTTCCGTTATGTCATTCACATATACCAAAAACAGCACAGGTCCTAGGACTGACCCCTGTGGAACCCCACTCGTCACTGGTGCCCACTCTGACACCTCGTCATCTGTGTACTCACCTAGTTGTGGTTGCAGGGGTCGATTCATAGCGCCTAGCCCCGCCTCTTCACTGGCCGCTAGTGAGTCACTCTCCTGTGCCATGAGCTTAATCATACCTCTTCTTAAAGCTATGAATGGAACCTGCCTCCACTACATTGCTTCCCAAACTATTCCACTTCCCGACCACTTTGTGACTGAAGAAATACTTCCTAACATCCCTGTGATTCATCTGAGTCTTCAACTTCCAACTGTGTCCCCTTGTTGTTGTGTCCCATCTCTGGAACATTCTGTCTCTGTTCACCTTGTCAATTCCTCTCAGTATTTTATGTGTGTGTGTGTAACTGTGTGTGTGTGTAACTGTGTGTGTGTGTGTGTGTGTGTAACTGTGTGTGTGTGTAACTCTGTGTGTGTGTGTGTGTGTGTGTGTGTGTGTACTCACCTAGTTGTACTCACCTAGTTGTGGTTGCAGGGGTCGATTCATAGCTCCTGGCCCCGCCTCTTCACTGGCCGCTACTGGGTCACGCTCCCTGCTCCATGAGCTTTATCATACCTATCCTTAAAGCTATGTATGGAACCTGCCTCCACTACATCGCTTCCCAAGCTATTCCACTTCCCGACCACTCTATGACTGAAGAAATACTTCCTAACATCCCTGTGATTCATTTGAGTCTTCAACTTCCAACTGTGTCCCCTTGTTGCTGTGTCCCATCTCTGGAACATTCTGTCTCTGTCCACCTTGTCTATTACTCTCAGTATCTTATATGTCGTTATCGTGTCCCCCCTATCTCTCCTGTCCTCCAGTGTCGTCAGGTCGATTTCCCTTAACCTCTCCTCGTAGGACATACCCCTTAGCTCCGGGACTAGTCTTGTTGCAAACCTTTGCACTTTCTCTAGCTTCTTTACGTGCTTGGCTAGATGTGGGTTCCAAACTGGTGCTGCATACTCCAGTATGGGCCTAACGTACACAGTGTACAGAGTCCTGAACGATTCTTTATTTAGATGTCGGAATGCTGTTCTTAGGTTTGCTAGGCGCCCATATGCTGCAGCAGTGTGTGTGTGTATCTGTGCGAGTGTGTGTGTGTGTGTACTCACCTAACTGTACTCACCTAATTGTGGTTGCAGGGGTCGAGACTCAGCTCCTGGCTTCCTGAAGAAGTGTGTGTGTGTGTGTGTGTCTGTGTGTGTGTGTCTGTGTGTGTGTCTGCCAGTATGTGTGTCTGCCAGTGTGTCTGTGTCTGCCAATGTGTCGGTGTCTGCCAGTGTGTTGGTGTCTGCCAGTGTGTTGGTGTCTGCCAGTGTGTTGGTGTCTGCCAGTCTGTCGGTGTCTGTCTGTGTGTGCATGTGTGTGTGTCTGTCTGTGTGTGTGTACTCACCTAGTTGTACTCACCTAGTTGTGGTTGCAGGGGTCGATACATAGCTCCTGGCCCCGCCTCTTCACTGGCCGCTACTGGGTCACTCTCCCTGCGCCATGAGCTTTATCATACCTCTTCTTAAAGCTGTGTATGGAACCTGCCTCCACTACATCGCTTCCCAAGCTATTCCACTTCCCGACTATTCTGTGACTGAAGAAATACTTCCTAACATCCCTGATTCATCTGAGTCTTCAACTTCCAACTGTGTCCCCTTGTTGCTGTGTCCCATCTTTGGAACATTCTGTCTCTGTCAACCTTGTCAATTCCTCTCAGTATTTTATATGTCGTTATCATGCCCCCCCTATCTCTCCTGTCCTCCAGTGTCGTCAGGTCGATTTCCCTTAACCTCTCCTCGTAGGACATACCCCTTAGCTCCGGGACTAGTCTTGTTGCAAACCTTTGCACTTTCTCTAGTTTCTTTGCGTGCTTGGATAAATGTGGGTTCCAAACTGGTGCTGCATACTCCAGTATGGGCCTAACGTACACAGTGTACAGGGTCCTGAACGATTCTTTATTAAGATGTCGGAATGCTGTTCTTAGGTTTGCTAGGCGCCCGTATGCTGCAGCAGTTATTTGGTTGATGTGCGCCTCAGGAGATGTTCCTGGTGTTATACTCACCCCAAGATCTTTTTCCTTGATTGAAGTTTGTAGTCTCTGGCCCCCTAGACTGTACTCCGTATGCGGTCTTCTTTGCCCTTCCCCAATCTTCATGACTTTGCACTTGGTTGGGTTGAACTCCAGGAGCCAATTGCTGGACCAGGCTTCCAGCCTGTCCAGATCCCTTTGTAGTTCTGCCTGGTCCTCTTCCGATTGAATTCTTCTCATCAACTTCACATCATCTGCAAACAGGGACACTTCGAAGTCTATTCCTTCCGTCATGTCGTTCACAAACACCAGAAACAGCACCGGTCCTAGGACTGACCCCTGTGGAACCCCACTCGTCACCTGCGCCCACTCTGACACCTCGCCACGGACCATGACTCGCTGCTGTCTTCCTGACAGGTATTCCCTGATCCATTGTAGTGCCTTCCCTGTTATCCCTGCCTGGTCCTCCAGCTTCTGCACTAATCTCTTGTGTGGGACTGTGTCAAACGCCTTCTTACAGTCCAAGATTATGCAATCTACCCACCCCTCTCTCTCTTGTCTTACTGCTGTCACCCTGTCATAGAACTCCAGTAGGTTTGTGACACAGGATTTCCCGTCCCTGAAACCGTGTTGGCCGTCGTTGATAAGCTCATTCCTTTCTAGGTGCTCCACCACTCTTCTCCTGATAATCTTCTCCATGACCTTGCATACTATACATGTCAGTGACACTGATCTGTAGTTTAGTGCTACGTTTTTGTCTCCTTTTTTAAAAATTGGAACTACATTTGCTGTCTTCCATACCTCTGGTAGTTGCCCTGTTTCGATAGACGTGTTGAAGATTGTTGTTAGGGGTACACATAGCTCCTCTGCTCCCTCTCTCAGGACCCATGGAGAAATGTTGTCCGGCCCCATCGCCTTTGAGGTATCTAGCTCGCTTAGTAGCCTCTTCACTTCCTCCTCAGTTGTGTGTATCGTGTCCAGCACCTGATGGTGTACCCTACCTCTCCTCCTTTCTGGAGGCCCTTCTATTTCCTCTGTGAACACCTCTTTGAATCTCATGTTGAGCTTCTCACACACTTCGTGGTCATTTCTTGTGACCTCCCCTCCTTCCTTCCTCAGCCTGATCACCTGGTCCTTGACTGTTGTTCTCCTCCTGATGTGACTGTACAACAGCTTTGGGTCAGATTTTGCTTTCGCTGCTATGTCATTTTCGTATTGTCTTTGGGCTTCCCTTCTTACCTGTGCATATTCATTTCTGGCTCTACGACTGCTCTCCTTATTCTCCTGGGTCCTTTGCCTTCTATACTTCTTCCATTCCCTGGCACACTTGGTTTTGGCTTCCCTGCACCTTTGGGTGAACCATGGGCTCATCCTGGCTTTTTCGCTTTTCCTGTTACCCTTGGGTATAAACCTGTGTCTGTCTGTGTGTGTACTCACCTAATTGTACTCACCTAATTGTGGTTGCAGGGGTCGAGACTCAGCTCCTGGCCCCGCTTCTTCGCTGTCCGCTACTGGGTCTCTGCTCTCCCTGCTCCATGAGCTTTATCATACCTTGTCTTAAAACTATGTATGGTTCCCGCCTCCACTATATCGTTCGCTAGACAATTCCACTTCCTAAGTACTCTATGGCTGAAGAGGTGCTTCCTGAAGAAGTGTGTGTCTGTGTGTGTGTCTGTTTGTGTGTGTGTGTGTGTGTGTGTGTGTGCTGCCAGTGTGTCTGTGTCTGCCAGTGTGTCGGTGTCTGCCAGTGTGTCGGTGTCTGCCTGTGTGTTGGTGTCTGCCAGAGTAGTTGGGAAAGTCCCTTCACGGCTAACGTTTTTTGGGGGGCTCCCCCCTCGCTTCTGATCCCGCCTCCCCCCACCCTTTTTTCGAGGATCCCTCTCCTTACCCCCCTTTTTTCGAACCCCCCTCTTCACTCCCCATCTTTGACCTCCATCCCTTCTTCCCCCCATTCGAAAACCCCCATCCCTCACCCCCCCTTCTCATTCTCCTACTCCCAGATCGCCCCCACTCCTAGCGTCAAGTTTGTGGGTTGACCATTTTTTTCAATTTTTTGTATTAATGTTATATCTTGGAAGGTGCTTCGTCTTCCTTAGATTTATCTCCTGGCTCTCAACTGGTATATCCAATCAAGGTAAACAAATTTAGATTTAAGGAACAACTGGGAACAGGTTCAAGATGCACAATATTTGGACCACGCACTTTCTCTCTCTGGTGCTGATTTAGGACATGCTTTGATCTTGCTTGTTGAACTCTAGGCCTAGAGGGACCCCTAGCTCAGTGGTAGCTCGATCAATTTACAACTGAAAGATCCCGGTTTAATCTTAGGCAAGTCTCCTCACACCTGCTTCCTCTCTTGGTCTAGAAGAAAATTTAGATACCTATGTGTTAGTCGACTGCTGTGGATCGCATCCTAGGAAATAGGGTTTAAGAACGCCACTGATAATAAGCCAGGCTACTATTTTTTTGTGGAATCCGGGGATAGGGGACGATATCCAGGATTAATAACCCTCCAGGGCTAGTAACCTCTAGAAAGTCTTAATCAGTTTTAATCATCATTATCCTACTTTTAAGTCTACATAATTACCTTTTGTGTGTCCATAACATACACAGTCTACATTCTACACAGACTAGATATACTGAAAATACATATGAATAATTTATATAGCCATGTGGAGAGAGACGTTTTCTTCTTCATTAACTGCAAAGAGAATTATTTTCAGGCGGAACTTTGACACTATGAATAAGCTGAATACTCTTATTAGTGTTGGGTACTGGATATATACCCTGAGGGGTGTATTTCTCTTAGGGTATCTATATCCCTATTTTATGGATTCAAGTGGTCTTGTCTGGTGGTGAAAATGCTAAGTGCAGCCTGAATAACTTTCATATTGTTGATAGGCTTTAACAGACCCCCCATTAACCCACCCACCATCTTGTGAGGTTTCTTGGGTCATTCGTCAAAATGCGACACCCAAAACAGACGACGAATTTCTTATAATCATCCTGTGGGTGGTAATCAAAGTTGACGAAGGTATATAATGGACCTAGGGATCAGCTCTCAACAATTTATTAGCAATGTAAGTTACAGAAACAATGAAACATTAGAAAAATTGCTGATCGTTAATAATAGTAACGAACTCGTTATACAATGTATGTACTTTGTTACATAAACTGTGCCTCTTTAAGGGGGGCTCCTTGTCGTGGTAAAGAGGCTATCGGTCTGAGGAATTGGACCTCTTGGTCTTTTTCCTCAGACCGAACCTAATTACCCCCCAATCCACCCTCCCCTATCCCATCTTCCCTTTTTCCCTTTCCTCCTCCTCATCCCTCATTCCCTTCCCGTTTTTAACCTGTGAAATTCTCTCCACAGGCATTCTGGTTCCTAGGTAGGGGGAAGGGTACCGTGGTTCATCCCATTCCGTTGAGGTTTTTGGTGGTGGTGTAGTATGCCGTGGAATCTGGATCGCCTGGGAATGTCCCGATCCCTCTCCGGTCTCCCTGGGGGTGGCTTTGGGTGTCTTTCAGGCGATGGGTGTATCTCTGGAGGCCACCTTTCAGGTTCCGGGGGTGGTGGCCGAAGGAGGTATGCTTTGTCCGGCTGCTCTCTCTTTTGTTAGCCGAGGTGGCTCGGTGGATGTGAGGTTGCTATCCCGGATTGCTGGTTTACTGGCATGAAGGGTAGGGTATGGCATTGGTTTCATGCCGCATCTGCACTACTTGCGGTGTTGAGGTCCTCTTGGGTGCGAAGGGGGATTTACGCCCCTTTCATTCCTCCTAGGACCTATTCCTCCATGTTCCCCCCTTTTTTCTTTTTTTTCTTTTTATTTTCTTTTCTTCTTTCTTTTTAAAAACAAAACAAAAAGAAAGAAGTAATCTAACCATGGACGACCCAATCTGTGATCCTACTACCCCCGGGCCCCTTCCTGTTAGCACACCCTATTCTGACCCGGCCTCGTTTTCGAACCACTCTTTGGACACTTCCAATACCCCTGTACCTTTCGCTGGTGCAAGTTCATCACCTACTTCAGATACCGGGGTTCCGACTGGCCCTTTTGATACGTCTGACGTTCACTCTTCTCTGACCTTGCTTCCGGCTTCTCCCTCTAGGTGCAGCAATTTTCGGGTTGCTCGCCCGTCCCACGTTGGACCAACTCCGGTCCCACATCTAAAAGACCAAGACCCTTACATGACGATTCGTCACTTTATTCTCATTCATCTCAGAAACGACCAGCTCATCACGCACTCCCTTTATACACTTTGTTTCACACTACACAATGCCGGGCTTCCCAGTTTTCTCTTAAGTGTTTGTATAAGGGACGACCAGTTAGCTTTCCGAGTTTCCCGTACTGCCCATTTAGTTTCCCCCTGAGTTTTGTCTTCCTGTGGGCCTCCCGATTTTTTCTTGGTGTCTGTTTAGGAGCCCACATTCTGCTCTTGCAGATTGTAGGGCCCCTAAATAGACATCTAAATGGCCAGTACGAGAAAACTCGGAACGCCAACTGGTTGACCCCTATATAATTACCAAGAGAAAACTGGGGAGCCCTACAGGAAGAGTAGATTGTGGGGCCCTTAAATAGACACGAAATAAAAATTCGGAGGCCCACATGAAGATCAAACTCAGGTGAACCTTAATGGCCTCGAAGGAGGCCATATTAAGTACACAGCAATTTTCTAGTGTACCGAAAATGAACGAGCTAAAGAGTACCATCATTTGCGTAAAATCTCTTGTTTTGAAAGTTCTAGTTATCCAATCTATTATTTTTCTTGCAGCTGCGATAACAACATTGTTTTGCTCGTTTAATGTGACATCTTCTGACATTACAACTCTTAGTTCTCTCACGTTTGACTTAAGTTGTACTAAGTGGTTTGGGGTTGTCTTGTACTCCGATCTTGTTTTTATTTTCTCCATTCTTCCGTAATGTAGTAACTTATTTATTTTTTTCATTGAAAATCATATTGTTATCAGTAGTCCAGAGACTGTGTTTCTCCATTTTTAGATAGGCAAGTTGCAGTGGTGATTATATGTTTACAAATTTATTGTTTCAGAAACAAGATTTGTTTCAGTCACTACGCGAACAGAGAAAGGTATCTTCTGTATGCCTTAACGTTGGCTCCCTGTACTTTACTGCTTACAGTAGGCCATGTAGCAGTGCCTCAAGAATCTCGAGGCACAACTCCCTGCAGAGATCTCTAGGAGATAGAGCTGAGTCCCCTCAAGAGATGCTGGGGCTGGAAATTAAACACCGGGAGCTTTATCTCAACACACTAAGCTTATCTTTAGCTTATTCTCAAGAGGTCAAGGCATTTTTGAGAGATACTCGTAGGGACCGCAGTACTATAGCATAAAAGCTTCTCTAAGTGAAATGAATTGGGATACCTACTTCATCCTTGATACCCTGATGACCTGTGCTAGAAAAAGGTCCACATAGGCTCCATCGTATGAGCGACTGTAAAATTATCCAATATAAATAAGACGTTTGATAGCTCGCGTTTGTCATATTATACATATTACAGCTCTTGCTTTATCGGCCGCTAATTATCCCTCATATCACTGTGTGTACAGATGGGTTAGTGTTCAAATAAACTTGATGATCACTTAACTCAAGACTCGCTATGGGATCGAAACACTTGCTTCTTGCAAAATTCAGCTTGGAAAGAGGCTGTTTTGCTCACTGTAAACCTTCATCAAGTCATATCTTGATAATGCTCTACACAGTTCGAAACATTGTCCTGTGAAAACTTGTAGGGAGAGTAGTTTAGTGGCCACTAAACTACTCTCCCTAACATGACTCACGAAATCGTAATGACACGATTGCAAACAAACCATACCACGGATGGGGTTAGAACCCGCGGTCAGAGAGTCTGTCGGTCTGGAATTTTGACTCTCTGATCGCGGGTTCTAACCCCACCCGTGGTATGGTTTACTCTCCCTAATTTCCACCACCACTATTTCGTCTACTACTACCTTCACTAACTACCTTCCACTACCACTACTCCTTATTCTCCCTCTCTCATTCCTGTCCCTTTCCCGTTCGCCTATATAAACTTGGTTCCTCATTCTTTTCTGCTAATGAGACTTTGTAAATGGTTCAAGTCGGACCAAAACGTCGTCGTAAGCTCCTCTCCCTTATGTGCGGGTTACACTGGTCAACATTTTTTGAAAAGTTTTATGCTTCTTCAATAAGATTAGTTAATTATTGTGTATTTTCAAGTCCTGAATCCAAATATCACGAGACATATGATATTTGATTATTTTATAATAACGTACAATATGTGTCAGTATGTTTTAAACTCTAATCCGTACCTACTCTCTGCCTTTTTGCTTGACGCTTATAGTGGCCTGAAGAATAATCTCTTGCCAATGTCCAGCAATAATCTACAAGCATTCTTGTTCCCCATTTGCCCTGGTACCATTTTTCCATGGTTGAAATATCTTGGTGAAACCTTTCACCATGTTCGTCACTAACACGACGTGTCCCGTAGCTCTAGCGCACTTAACTCACACTTTGAGCTCCGGAGATCGAATCTCCTCCGGTACGGCTGGAAAACGTTAGGGACGTATTTTCATAAGACATCTGCTGTCTCTGTCCCTGTTCACCCATCAGTTTAAAATGGATACCTGGGTGTTAGTCGACTAGTGTGGGTCTCATCCTGGGACAAAATTGACCTAATTTTCCCGAAATGCTCAGCATAACAAGCGGCTTTCTATACAGTAGTATGTAAGCAAGACCTGTATAACATGTACTTGTAGTAAATAAAGATATTATTATATTATTATTATTATTATCATTAACTGCCCCACAGTTCGCTGGAAAAATGTCTAAATGTGAGTCCAAAAAAGTGAATTTTAAGTGACATGTTACATCCCATGTTCTTGTAAGCCTTGATGAGATTTTCCCTTCTGTTTTCGAGAAATCCCTTCGCCATTAACTTGAATGCTTCCCAAGCAGTTTTCTCCTCCCCATGAAGGTCTGATTTAAAGTCACCATCTTTAAGAAGCTATCGAATCTGAGGACCATTGAAGACTCACTCTTTTATCTTAGCGTCGCTCAGTGAGGGGAATTTTGATGTTAAATATTTGAATCCCTTCCGGATTTGTCCATAGTTTTTACAAAGTTTTTTATGAGCCCCTGTTTTATGTGTAGTGATGGTAGCAAAATTTTGATTGGTTCAATGAGAGGTGGATGTTAAACATTTTTCATCCCAGACTCTAATGATTGACGAGGTGGCCAGTCTCTCCTGATGTTGTGGGAACCTCTTGCACGGCTCTTCCAATCGCATAGAAAGCAGCAGTACTTGGTTTAAAAAGGGTTTGGCTAAGAAAATCACTTACCTTTCACCTCAAAATATAAACTTGCACAGCACAACCACCTTCTATGACTGCTGGAACAATAATGAAGGGAAGTGAGACTGTGAGTGTCGTACGAAACACACTGCCACAAGCCTGTTGGAACCTGTTGTGACACGTAGGTGTATATTGAAAAGTAGATCTAATAAATAATTTTAACCATGATATTCATTATCAGTGACCTAAATTAGTTGGAAATTGGTACTCTGGTCTCGGAAACATTTTGGTTGTTGACCAGTGTTATTTGTGTATAAGCATGAAAAGTTTCTCATAGATCATATTATAAAGAATAATAATAAATTATATATTTTTGTACAAAGGGCCTTACTAAATATCGATATATTGATCTAAGATCATTGACGTCATCGGCACCCATTTATGAGGGGGGGGGGACACCTAGCGCCAAGGACTCCGGCACTCACGCATTGGGAAGATACCAAGCGCCATGGACGCTGACACTCACCCACTGGGGAGATACTTAGCGCCAAGGACGCCGACACTTCCAGAACATGGAGATACCTAGTGCCAGGGATTCTGGTACTCCCACAACATGGAGATACTTAGTGTCAGGGACTCCAGCACTCCCAAAACATAGAGATGCTTAGCGCCAATGATGCCGGCACTCCTAGAACATGGAGATACATAGTGCCAGGGATGCCGGCACTCCCGCACTGGGGAGATACCAAGTGCCAAAGACGCCGGCACTTCCCTAACATGGAGATACATAGTACCAGGGACGCCGGCACTCCCACAGCATGGATATACATAGTACCAGGAACGCCGACACACCCAAAACTTGGAGATACATAGCTCCATGGACGCCGGCACTCCCACAACATGGAGATACATAGCTCCATGGACGCCGGCACTCCCACAACATGGAGATACATAGCTCCATGAACTCCGACACTCCCACACGGGTGGGACATACAGGAGTCAGGGAATCCTAACCTTCATACAGTATTTCACACCTAAAAAAAAGAACTTAAGGTAGATGGTAAGACGTTTTTTAGATGTGGTTTTAACCTAATCTGTGCAAACTACATAGGAATATAGGGAATATAGATATTGGTATGATTAATCTATTTGGACTTCACTATAATTCCAAATTCTAGCGAAATATAAACTTGTAAAACAATCGAATTACGTCAATCATTACGTATTAAAATGTTTATGAAAAGTAATTTAGAAACAATTATTAAACAAGTGTTTGAAAACTGTATAAATTGTCTAGATATCAGTGAAGTGATCATGATCGAAGAAATTGGAACAAACCTCACCATACTCAGATCAAATCTTGTTATTAGCCATTTGTCCCATTTTCCAGGCTCGGTACGACTCATGTGACTACAGTGCTTCGCAATGAATATATTGAAAATAGTTGTCCAGTATTTTATTCGTAACGACGTTGCCAAATCACAGAGTAATATTGCTTTCGTTGTAAATAATTTATTACCGATGTGATTTGCTGCACCAAACGAAATTTGAAGCCCAGTACCTGTATACATTTTGTGGTTATAATCTTTAAACCACCGTCCATTTGACTGATATGAGGTACATAATAAATCTAATGAAACATCCTTCAGGCCCCATGCCTAACAGGCTTCTCATCACCCAACAAAGTATATACTTGAATCTTCATCACAGGGATTAAAAGAAACACTACAAAATGAAACACTTTTTCCTAGTGCTTTCTGCACATACTGAGATATACACCCCTCAGATGTATACAATCTAGGATACACACCTAAGTGTGCATATCAAAGTGAATGCAGTATACACTGCTCCTCTCATTACGATCACATCAAGAATATATATATATATATATATATATATATATATATATATATATATATATATATATATATATATATATATATATATATATATATATATATATATATATATAAACAGTGATGACATCTTCTTGTTACATATATTACTTTGTGAAACCCTAGTCAATTTTCTATTAGAATCGCTTTCCAAGAGTGCTTAGTCTACTACTACTTCTAATAATAATAATAATAACAACTATCACAATATATTAATAAAAACATGCAAGCGCATAAAACACACACATGGGATATATAATATACAAGCCTGTTAGTGTAAGTAATACATAAGCAATATATATCACGATAGAGAGATATCTGGATTTGGTGTGAATATTGGACAGACTTAACCTCATTCTTCATCGACCAATTGTAGAATTTTCCTCTTGTTAGTTTTTAAGCTTGTAAGTGCAGAAAATCCCAAAATACAGGTATTGTGTGGAAAATTGCATGAGAATTACCAGAACATTTCTTGTAACTTGAGAATATTTGTTCTTGATCTCTATCCAGAATTAGTCCAGAGGCACTTCCTTGTGATTTGAATTCAGACTGTCTTTATTATTTTCTTCATATAATTCCTCTTCTGTGAGACTAAGCTTTGACGGGCTTTATACTGATGCAATAAATGGGTTTCTCAATCAGTAATAGTCTTCCGTATATAAATTTGCGAAATAGTACTGATATTTTTCTGCAAGTGCTTCAACAACATGAGGAAACATATCCCTTTGACTCCAAATTCTTAATTTAAGTCTGAACATTACTTTTGTCAGTGGGAGATAAGATATTTTCTGTTACCTTACATGTTGGAATTTACGTTCTTTAAATTTTCAAAAATATCCACTCACATTTTTTCTTGTTGCTCAAAGGTAAAAAACAAAGGAACTCATCTTTGACTTCATACACATCTTGTCTCCAAACACAAACGGTGATTATTATATCAATTTACTTTCCCATCATAATGCTCTTTGACTTAGTATTAATCATTTACTATTATACTATAATAGTTTATCATTTAATGACATCTGTTCGAAAACATTATAACTCTTCTGTAGTAGTTAATTATGCAACAAATACTAGTCAAAATAATTGTGATGCTTTGGGACGACGAAGCTAGGGCAGAATTACTAGTAATATTGCGGCCCCCTGGGCACTATCAGTGGCACACCAGGCTGGTGGTACCCTTGCTGAGAAAAAACACTGACCTAGCGCTACAACAATAACTGTATCTCCTCTGGCTTTGATGTGCGTTGATAAGGATTTTACAATGTGATATTTCGACTTGCTCACGTTATCTAGTGTCCTTGGACTCGTCAGAGACAAGGCTCTGTATGATGATTCAGAAACTCGGGTTACTAAGACATATGGGTGACAACTACGGCCTGATCCTCACGACGTAGTTCGTTTATTAATTACTTTTTTCACATGCAGGTAAACATAAGGATAGACTTAACAGGGAACGAAAAAAAAAATCAGAAAACCGAAAAGTAAAAGAGGGACCTATAATTAAGATCTCGTTTCCCGTTAACGACATTAGGCACCATGATTCGACCCCTGTAGGGATAACCAGATGAATACAAACACACAGAGACACAGCTATGAATCGACACCTGCAACCACAATTAGGTGAGTACACATACACACACACACATACACACACACACACACACACACACACACAGTGGGTAAAGCTCTTGCTTCACGCACGGAGGGGCCGGGTTCAATTCCCGGTGGGGCAGAAACATTTCGAAGTGTTTCCTTACACACACACACACATACATTCAACAGGCCTAGTGTCTAATTGACATGTGCCTAGGACAAAATGGTAACTAACCAAATAACTGCTGCAGCATATGGGCGCCTAGCAAACCTAAGAACAGCATTTCGACATCTTAATAAGGAATCGTTCAGAACCCTGTACACTGTGTACGTTAGGCCCATACTGGAGTATGCAGCACCAGTTTGGAACCCACACCTAACCAAGCACATAAAGAAACTAGAGAAAGTGCAAAGGTTTGCAACAAGACTAGTCCCGTAGCTAAGGGGTATGTCCTACGAGGAGAGGTTAAGGGAAATCGACCTGACGACACTGGAGGACAGGAGAGATAGGGGGGACATGATAACGACATATAAAATACTGAGAGGAATTGACAAGGTGGACAGAGAGAGAATGTGCCAGAGATGGGACACAGCAACAAGGGGTCACAGTTGTAAGTTGAAGACTCAGATGAATCACAGGGATGTTAGGAAGTATTTCTTCAGTCACAGAGTGGTCAGGAAGTGATGTAGTGGAGGCATGATCCATTCATAGCTTCAAGAAGAGGTATGATAAGACTAATGGGGAAGGGAGAGTGACCCAGTAGCGGCCAGTGAAGAGGCGGGGCCAGGAACTATGAATCGACCCCTTCAACCACAACTAGGTGAGTACAACTAGGTGAGTACACACACACACACATACAGATACACACATACACACACACATACAGATACACACATACACACACACATACAGATACACACACACTAACTGAAATGAGGCAAATAAAGATAGTTTTATAAGATGCCATATTAAACCGACCACAAGAATGAGAGATGAGCCAGCAAGATTAAACTTGGTACTCTCCCTGAGAAAATATAATACAAAAAGAAACAATATATTCGTTACCCGTAAGTGCCTGTGATCACATAATGATGTGTTTTAAAAAACAGTAATGAGCAGTAGTGAAACTGGAGAAGAGAAACGAAGGAGGATGAACTGGGAAGCCAGACTACAAACAAAAAGGAAACTATGTCGCTGTTGTTACAGTGAGATAGGGAACTTGACGGTAAATCAACAAAAAATGCATTGGAAATAACAAAAATGTCCTCAGTGGACACAGAAAGGTTCACAACTTTCTACGTTGAGTACTCACTAGGTGAGTACTCAACGTAGTTTATGCAAAATTGCGGAGAAGCTAGAGTGAAAGTTCTTGCAAAGGTACAGAACATAAATGACAACAAAGGATGAGGGAAATGTCAGGAAGGCGTGACAGGAAAGTGTAAGAGTTGGAAGAAAGAAAGTATGAAGGTAATCAGTGTGGTACCTACTGCACTCACATGAAAAGGCAACAAAAACACAGACGTAGGTAGTAAGATTGAAGAAGATATGCGATACATTCGTCAAAAGAAAAAATGGCGTATTTCTTCAAGAAAATAGTAAAGCAACGAAATAAAACTGGAAAGTATTCAGGCAATGAAGGAGAAAATATTAAGGCAGCTAAGAAATCTGTGCGTCAGCAGGTAATGAGAGAAGCAGCCAAAATCTTTTAGGTCCTGTAAGTGAAGATGTTTAATAAATTACCAGAGATAAGGCAGGTGAGAGACATCTGGATAATTTTAAAAGTGGTTTCAATTGGCAGTGTAAAGACAGGAACTGACAACACTGTATTACAAATTGAACACATGCAAGAAGTGAGTTTCACAATGGAAAATCATCATTGTTTCAGTCACATATTTTATGAATCACTAACATAAAGCATATAATGGGTGGGTTGACTGTATATTCCTGAACTGAAGGAAGGCCTTCGACATGTAGTCTAACCAGAGGCTGGTCCACAAACAACAAGAATAGGTATTGGAGAATTAGACAAGTGTGCAACATCTGGGTATCTTCACTGTAGAAGTTTCGCCAACCAGTGGCTTTATCAACACAAATTCAAGGACATAATTGGAAAACAGATGAGGTAATCGGTCCCTCAGCTTTGGAGTTAGTGAAGAATTCGGTAGTCGTGAAGAATCTGAAGCACAGGCATAAAGAGTGGCTCTTATATACTGGCTTCAGTGAAGGACGTGTAGCAGACGATGGCACTGTGACTCCTAGGCGGGATTTCCCAATGAAAGTAGGTCCTGCCCGTGGGACGGGCTGGTATTAATTAAGAAGGTTGTGGAGATGTCCTCTGAACTAAAATTCCCAGATGTTGCAGTGTCTGACAGATTGTATATGTATGGTATATAATACAGAGAAGATGAAGAATTAGAAGCATGTGCAACATCTTCGTATCTTTATTGTAGACGTTTCGCCATCCAGTGGCTTTATCAATACAAATTCAAGGACATAATTAAAAAAAGGTAGTTGACATCATGGACCTCTGGTCATTCTGTTCTCTAGTGTCGCTAGGTTTAGGTCCTCTAGCCTCTCCTCATAAATAATTCCCATCCACTCTGCGACTAGTCTCGTTGCAAACCTTTACACTTTTCCAGTTTTTCATCCTTTATGTGATGCGGGTTCCATAGTGGTGCTGCATACTCCAAGATGGGCAAGACATATGATGTGTATAAAGTCGTGAATCCCTCTTCGATGACGTTCCTGAAAGTTACTCTTAAATATGCCAATTTCACTTTTCCTGAAGCGGTTATTCGATTGTGTGCCAGAGGCGAAATGCTTGGATCTATACTCATCCCGAGGTCTTTAAGGGAGGGTTGCATCCTTTGTTCGAACCTGTATACTGTTTCTGGTTGTCTTTGCCTTTCTTCGATTTTCATAGCTTTGTATTTGCTAGGTTTAAATTCTCATTAGTCACTTGTTAGACCAGTCTTGAAGCTTGTCCATTCACAGTGTTCTCTGATCTGTTCTTGTTTGTATTCTCACCATTAGCTTCACTCCATATGCTAACAGGGACACCTCTGACTTTATTTCCTTTGTCATGTCGTTACTTACACACACACACAAAAAAAAAACTTCACTCGTCATACTCTCCCAGTCTGAGATCTCCTACCTCACTGCTTCCTTCCCGCTAAGTATTAACTGATCCACTGTAGTGCTTTCCCTGTAATTCCCTTCTGTTCGATTTGTTGTTGTTCCAGAACCCCTAACAGATTTGCGAGACAGGATTTGCACTTCAAAACCTCCTGGTTCTTCTTAAGGATTTCACTCCTTTCCATGTGTTCCACTACTCTTCTACTAGTAATCTTCTCCATAACCTTACATATTAAGCATGTTGTTGGTACTGGCTTGTAGTTCAATGTCATCTGTCTGTCCACCATTTCAATGGGATTTCATCTCCTGTTATCCAGATCTCTGGCAGCCACCTTGTTACAGTCAACTTGTTCAAGAACAGTGCTAGTGGTTCACAGAGTTCCTCTGCTTCGTCTCGTAGAACACACTGAGAGATGTTTTCTGCTCCCATTTCCGTCAAGGTATCCAGCTCACTCAGTATTTTCTTCACCTCTCCTCCCGCTGTTTGTATTTGTGTCCAGCACTTTTCTGGTGCACTGTCTCTTTAACTATCTGGCATTGTTCCCGATTCCACTGAAAATACGTCCCAAAATCTTTCGTTGAGCTCGTCGCAGACTTCCTGGTCACTCACAGTTTTTCTTTCTGATGTGTGTGTGTGTGTGTGTGTGTGTGTGTGTGTGTGTGTGTGTGTGTGTGTGTGTGTGTGTGTGTGTGTACTCACCTGTATGGGTTGCAGGGGTCAAGTCACAGCTCCTGGCCTCTGCGTGTGTGTGTGTGTGTGTATACGTGTCCAAGTACTTTCGTAACAGTGCGATAGCAGATTATTGGCATTGTCTACCTACATATCCATGTGGCAAACCTCTCGTGCACATCAGATAAAAATATCTCACAAAATATTAAGTTAAGCAGCCAGGCTTGCTTCTGAGCTAAATGAACTGCTTTACAGAGGTAAATAAAGATATACTGATAACGTATTGATTGACATAAGAGTTTGAGTCAGGACATGAAAGAAAATCAGCCTGTTTTCATAAAAAATGAAGAAAATGACAAAAAAAAGAAAACTACACTTAAATTAAGTAGAGGGTTGGGGTCAAATTGAATACTTTAAGAAAAGAAGTTAGTGAATGTCAATTTCATATACTTATATATATAATATATATATATATATATATATATATATATATATATATATATATATATATATATATATATATATATATACATATGACAGGACTGCCGAAGTGGCTAGGCCCAAAAACAAGAGCACGATTCTATCAAATTCTCATATGGGAAGGGACAAATGAGTTGTAAATTGCAATATGCTCTATATTCTGCCACAGATATTAGATAACACGATTTAGAAAAGCAGTGTCATTGAAAATTATCAGCAGGATGATTAGTGGGTCGATATATGGCTTCGTCCAACGCGAGTGTGAAGTTTGTTGTCAGTGCTAGTGGAGTGCAGCTACGGTTCCTACATCACGTGAGGCAAGGAATAAGACAGAGAATTTATCATTATTTCAGGTACACTATTTAAACTAGCACTGGAATGAATTATTTATGGCTGTGGCTGCTTCTAGCAACATGTATAAAATACTGGAATGACTGGAAGCTGGTGTGAGAATTGTATGGCGACATGTCTCCTGGATGTACTAGATAAAGTATGTGGTAGCATTTTGAATGATAAAGAGATTAGAAAGACAGAATGTAATTAAAGAACATAGTTTAAGAAAACGCTATGACACTAAAAAACTTTATTCAAACGTTTTTCCTGAAAACTGAAAGTACATGGTATGTACGCTTGTATAATTTTATATACACACACAAACACACACACTACGACTAGCCAAGGATTTTAACCCATGCTGCTTTGGCCCGTCTCATGGTGAGCGAAAACGCATGACGCTCTAACCCACAGGACCACGTGGGTTCTCTGGGTTAGAGCGTCATGTGTTTTCGCTCACCATGAGGCGGGCCAAACCAGCATGGGTTCGAATCCTTGGCTAGTCGCAGTGTTGTTATTGATATTGATATGGTATTGATCAATAACAACACTCGACTCAGCCAAGGATTCGAACCCATGCTTTGGCCGCTCATGGTGAGCGAAAACACATGACGCTCTAACCCAGAGAACCCACGTGGTCCTGTGGGTTAGAGCGTCATGCTTTCGCTCACCATGAGACGGGCCAAAGCAGCATGGGTTAAAATCCTTGGCTAGTCGTAGTGTTGTTATTGATCAATACCACTCGTTTGTGATTACAAATATATATATATATATATATATATATATATATATATATATATATATATATATATATATATATATATATATATACGTATATATATACATACATACTTCCTGAGATGTTCCCCAGCCTTCAACAGCCCGAAACTCGAGGAATACGACTCTCTCCTCAAGACCATGCTAGAGAGTGTATTGAATCTTTCCCTCGAAGATGGACAGTGGTTGCAAGCCTCACTTCCAGTCAGACTTGGGGGCTGGGAGTACGCAAATCCTCCCAGATTGCCCTACCAGCCTTCTTATCCTCTTCCATAGCATCAAATGAGCTAATAAAACAAATTCTTCCATACAACCTCAGTGATTCAGCAGGAATACAGGACCCTAGCTACACCAGTGCCATCACTGAATGGGAGACTCTTGCTGCTCCAACACCAAAACCTAGTGAAGAACTGGCCTACAAACAGTCAAGCTGGGACAGCCCCATTGTTGAAAAGATACTTGCCAATATGCTCAGGGCCGTAACATCAGACAGGAGACTGCCCGTCTCCTAGCCGTGAGTGCACATCACTCTGGGGACTTCCTCCAAACAGTTCCCATTTCGGCCATGGGAACACGCCTGGACCCTAAGACCCTTCGTATTGCAGTGGCTCTGCGCCTTGCTGCCCCCATTCACACGGAATATACGTGTATTTGCGGCGATGCGCAAGCCGACCAATATGGTCTACATGGTCTTAACTGTTCTAAAACCAAGGGTTGGCATGCAAGACACAATGAGGTCAACGACATCATAAAGAGAACCCTCGCTACAGCTGGATGCCCAGCCGAGAGAGAGCCGCGATCACTAGCAGCCAACAACGCCCACAACCCAGCAAACCGCCCCGACGGGATCACCATCTATCCTTGGAAGAATGGCAAGCTCTTAGCATGGGATTATACCTGCGTGTCGACACTGGCTGACACCTACATCCATCACAGTGTTGGGCGACAGGGAGGAGCTGCTGACCACAGAGAGGAGTACAAGATCGGCAAGTACAGGGACATAAGCCAACAGTATAAATTCGTCCCAGTGGGATCAGAGACCTTGGGAGCGTGGGGAAAAATGCAACACGTTTCCTTAAAGAGCTGGGTTCCAGACTCATCGACACCACCAGGGACCCAAGGGCAGCCACGTTCATGTTCCAGCGTCTCAGCGTGGCCATCCAGAGGGAAACGCATGCTGCATACTCGGCTCGCGTCCGGCTTCGGAGGAGCTGGAGGAGATTCATAATCTTTGACATATTGTACCATTGTATTCATGTTCATGTTTGTGTGTTTTATAAATGTATTCTGTCTATTAATAAAGCATTTATATGTATGTAGGTGTGTATATAGGATGGTGGTAGGAGAAGTGGAATATTCAACGGCTTCAGGAAGAAATCAAATATTCTTCCTTGATGCCTTTTATCCACTTCTCGAGGCTATGGGTCCCACAATTTGCACTAGAGGTGGACCCCATATATAAAAAAAAAAAATATATATATATATATATATATATATATATATATATATATATATATATATATATATATATATATATATAAATCCTTTCTAAAATTTTCTCTTATACGTTTGACAATTTTTTTTTAATAAATGTTAATGTTAAAATTAATACTTTTGTACCATAAGAACCTTAGAAAACTTACCTAACCTTACTATAACAATCGCAATTTAATTTAGCCTAATCCAACTAAATATATTTTAAATAACTTTACAGTAATTTAATAATAAACAAACACAATGAAATATATTTTTTTTCCTTAGGTTCAGAATGTATGCGAAATCGCAAGTTTTTGTACTCTCGGTTTTTCATTAAAACTCTAATATATGTTCTCAAAACTACATTCTCAATATATCCATTCCATATTATAGAAACAAGAACTGCACCACATAATTTTATATAAGTTTTCTTAAGGGTTTGCAGATATGTTGAATAATCTTTGTGCCTTTGACTTCTTGGTATAAATCCAAGCTTCAGCACCAGATTTTCTCAAGAACAAAAAGGATACAACGAATTTTATTTTACTAAAGGCCAAAAAGGCACAATACCGTGACTGGAACAATACACAAATAACCGCCTCATAGGAGAAAGAAACTTATGAAGGTTTGATCCGACTTTCATAGATTAATATTCCTACTAGTCTGGATGACGAGAAGCTCTAGAATTATTATTTTCACAAAAAATGCATTAAACTCTTGTGAGCCATAAAGGGAGGAGTAACAAGTGTGAAGAGTGAGTTCTTACGTTAGGTGTAAATTCAAAGCTGACACAAGAAGTTAGTTTCAGTTAAATATATAGTCTACACTGCAGGTCGTACTCTGTAAGAGATATATAAACAAAGTGAAGGCATCAGGGTACATATTTTAACCGGAAATTTAATTATGTGTATGCTGTGATAAAAATAATTCGGTCAAAACGTAAACATGTTCTGAATGTGTATTGGTAGTATGTTTTCAATAAGCAGTCAGGAGAGAGTACCCTTTCTCGCACCTGAGTGAGGCATCATGAACCAATTAAATCGGGTTGTGAGGCACTGTGTTCCACTAATACGGTGCTCTGAGGAACTAAGACAGCGTGAAAGAGTGCTCTAAGGCACTGTGAACCAGTAATATAGAATTATAAGGCACTGTGATCTGGTGATACAGTGTTCTGAGGCACTGTGGCCCAGTGATACGGTATTCTGAGGTATTGTGACGCAGTGATACAGTATGCTGAGACAATGTAAACCAGTGATACAATATTCTGAGGCACTGTGACCTAGTGATACAACATTCTGTGGCACTACGGTCCAGTGATACAGTGCTCTGAGGTACTGTGACCCAGTGATACAATATTCTGAGGCACTGTAAACCAATGATGCAGTGTTGATGGACTTTCGCTTCTCTTTAGTCTTCACTTTGCCATTGCAAAAGATTGTTTACCTGTGATTCATGACAGTCTACTATTTTTGTATAGTACGGCGACTATTTTCATTGCGTGACCACTGTTGCAGTTGCCGAGTGCACCGAGGATGGATAAAATGATAAAACTAAAATACGACAAAAATTTCAAGAGAAATTTTCAAATAACGCTCACCAGTGTTTACCTGGAGAGAGTTCCGGGGTTCAACGCCCCCGCGGCCCGGTCTGTGTTGGTGATTGTTCAAGATCTGCTAAATTCCAATAAGCAATGTGTGTGTGTGTGTTGTTGTTCCTTGTTATCGTTCCTTTGATATGAATGAGACGCAGGAGTCTGATGAGGGACATAACAAACACACTCACATCTAACTAGTATCAGACGACAATTTTCAGATTTTAATTTTGCTTACACTCCTTTGTTCACACCGGTCACAGCAGAAGCATTTTTAGTGTCATGTGTAATGAATCTTTGCAGTTCACGTCCATTATTTTTCAAGGATTCCTTTATAGTATCGCATATTGCCTCAGCACTCCAGTCACCGCCCAATAAGCCTGACCTCAATTGTAGGCAAATTACTAGAGTCAATTATAGCTGATATTATTAGAAGCCATCTAGATAACCATAATTTGATTAATGATACCCAGCATGGATTCACGAGGGGCCGTTCCTGCCTATCTAATTTATTAACCTTCTTCAGTAAAGCTTTTGAGGCTGTTGATCACGATAAAGAATTCGATATTGTTTATTTAGACTTTAGTAAGGCTTTTGATAGAGTACCGCACCAGAGACTGTTAAAGAAAGTGGCAGCTCATGGCATTGGGGGAAAAGTGCTGTCATGGATCGAGTCATGGCTCACCAATAGGAAGCAGAGAGTGTGCATAAATGGGGTTAAATCCGAATGGGGACTTGTAACAAGTGGTGTTCCACAGGGATCAGTCTTAGGCCCATTGTTATTTATAATATAAGAACATAAGAACATAAGAAAGGAGGAACACTGCAGCAGGCCTGTTGGCCCATTCTAGGCAGGTCCTTCACATTCCATCCCACTAACAGAATATTTGTTCAACCTAATTTTCAATACTACCCAAGAAATAAGCTTTGATAATTTTATTTACTCATGTGCAATTCCCACTCAAATCCAACCCCTTTCACTCATGAATTTATCCAACCTAAATTTAAAACTACCCAAGGTCCTTGCTTCAATAACCCTACTAGGCAGACTGTTCCACTCATCAACTACCCTATTTCCAAACCAATACTTCCCTATATCCTTTCTAAATCTAAACTTATCTAACTTGAATCCATTATTGCGGGTTCTCTCTTGGAGAGATACCCTCAAGACCTAATCAATAACCTTGATGAGGGAATTACTAGTGATATGAGCAAATTCGCCAACGACACGAAGATAGGTAGGATAATTGATTCAAACATAGATGTCATAGAACTTCAGGAAGATTTAGACAAACTTAATTCGTGGTCAGAAAAGTGGCAGATGCAGTTCAATGTAGATAAATGCAAGGTTCTGAAGCTCGGGAGTGTCCATAACCCAAGCACTTATAAGTTAAATAACGTAGAACTTAGCCATACAGATTGCGAGAAGGACTTGGGGGTGATGGTAAGCAGCAACCTTAAACCAAGACAGCAATGCCTAAGCGTACGTAATAAGGCAAATAGATTACTGGGATTTATATCAAGAAGTGTTAGCAACAGAAGTCCAGAGGTTATATTACAGCTTTATACATCATTAGTAAGGCCTCACCTAGATTACGCAGCTCAGTTCTGGTCTCCATATTACAGAATGGACATAAATTCGTTAGAAAACATTCAGCGTAGAATGACTAAATTAATACATAGCATTAGAAATCTTCCTTACGAAGAAAGATTGAAGACCCTAAAATTACATTCACTTGTAAGACGTAGAATGAGGGAACATGATCGAGGATACAAGTGGAAAATGGGTATTAACAAAGGGGATATAAATAAGGTCTTGAGGATATCTCTCCAAGAGAGAACCCGCAATAATGGATTCAAGTTAGATAAGTTTAGATTTAGAAAGGATATAGGAAAGTATTGGTTTGGAAATAGGGTAGTTGATGAGTGGAACAGTCTGCCTAGTAGGGTTATTGAAGCTAGGACCTTGGGTAGTTTCAAATTTAGGTTGGATAAATTCATGAGTGAGAGGGGTTGGATTTGAGTGGGACTCGCGCATGAGTGGGTAGAATTGTCAAAGCCTATTTCTTGGGTAGCATTGAAAATTGGGTTGAGCAAATATTCTGTTAGTGGGACGGATTGTGAAGGACCTGCCTAGTATGGGCCAACAGGCCTGCTGCAGTGTTCCTCCTTTCTTATGTTCTTATGTTCTTATGTCACACAGTTGTTCCAGGTGTAAATAACAAATCATAAATTGCTTCTTTCTTTCATAATAATACCTAAAGGTTATACCCATTAATTTGCTTACAGAAATGTTATTACTTTCATCAATAATTAAATTGATTTCACTATTTCTAATATCAACTTTAAAGTCATCACTAAAACATGATGCAAGTATACATTACATACTATTGATCTTCACTCTGGCCTCCTGAGCTCATGATTATATCCTAAACTATCAGCAAAATGTTCTTTTGCAGATGTCACTTATTGGTCAAATACCCGTAACGAATAATGATCATCTGAAAACGAAGACATACCTTCCTCTGTTTTTCTTACATCACTTTGTTCTTCAGTTTCAAATATTATTTGTCTGTGTGCTGAATGTTTTTTTTTTTCAGCTTTCCTTTGGTGTTCGGTATTTTTTATGTCTTGCGATGTCAATTTGACCACCATTGAACATTTTTGTCATGTACTTTCATTTACCAATTTTTTAATTTCGACTCACCGAGAATTTGGGGAGTGAAATGCATAGCATATTTCTTTCTCATAATGAAAACAGTCGAGGGTAAATAGTGAGAATGATAGTGCTAGGGCAATCAAACCCAATGTAAGTTAGAATTTAAACAGAAGAGTTTTAGTAAGAATGGAGGAACACTGCAGCAGGCCTTCTGGCCCAAATTAGGCAACTCTTTCTCTCCACAAACCATTCCCACCCACCTACTTATTTAGCCTTTTTCCAAAGCTTCCCAAGAAATAGCTTCAATACCTCAGTAACTAATGAAAGACAGTCCTCTCACTCATATATGTCAAATATCTTATTAGCGCGTAACCAACGTATTAGCCTCTATTACTCTACTCGGAAGATTGTCCCGCACATCGACTACTCTGTTTAAAAACCAGTAGTTATCTATGTCCTTTTTAATTTAACTTTATGTAACTTATTAATTTTTGCATTTTTTAGACGCTTGTTAATTACCTAAATATTTCGCTAGGTTTCAGAATCATTATGCTTAAAAAAAAAAAGCTGAATTTGGAGCAATATTTCGTCAAAAACGCTAAAATATTGCCAACGGGCTAATTTACAAAAAGCAGGCTGGAAGAGTAGCAAAAAACGCTGCAGCTGGCCTACTGGCCCATGCTAGGCAGGTCCAATCGCGCCCAACCACACGCACTCATATAAGAGCTGGGTTAGCAACTCTGTGTGTAATTTATTTTGACACTGTCCAGTGTTTTACCGGACAATTAAAAAAAACTCAAATTGTATTTTGTGTATTTGCTTTAGCCTACTATCCATTACATACATGCACACACACCCATAGATGAAACTGAATATTCCACCGCTGGGAGTTAGTGACCACATGATGCTCAGATTTAAATACTGTACTTGGTAGAGGTGGGAGTGGAGAAACGAGTAGGAGGTACAAATAGTATACTAGATTATAGAAGTGGAACTATTCAGGGATGAGAGATTTTTTAAATTAGATAGTGGAAGATTGGATATCAGATTGGAGGGAGAGAGTATGGAGGAGGTGAATGTGTTCAGATATTTGGGAGTGGATGTGTCAGTAGATGGGTATATGAAGAATGAGGTGAATCATAGAATTAACGAGGGGATAAAGGTGAGTGGTGCACTGAGGAGTCTGTGGAAACAGAGAACTTTATCCATGAAAGCAAAGAGGGGAATGTATGAGAGTATAGTTATACCAACACTCTTGTATGGGTGTACTCACCTAATTGTACTCACTAAGTGTGGTGCAGGGTCGAGACTCAGCTCCTGGCCCTAGGCCTCTTCGTGTCCGATACTTGAGGTCCTGCTCTCTGCTCCATGAGCTTTATCAACCTGTCTTACAGAACTATGTATGGTTCCTGACCTCACTATATCTTTCTCTAGACTATTCCAACTTCGGACTACTAGGTGGCTGAAGAAAGTTGCCTAACATCTTTGTCATCTGAGTCTTCAGCTGTAGTTGTGTACACTTGTTTCTGTGTTCCCTCTCTGGAACATCCTGTCCCTGTCTACCTTGTCGATTCCCGCAGTATTTTGTATGTCGTTATCATGTCTCCTCTGACCCTTCTTTCCTCCAGTGTTGTTAGTCCTATTTCCCTCAACCTTTCTTCATAGGACAGACCCATGAGTTGTGGAACTAGCCTTGTCGCAAACCTTTGCACTTTCTCTAGTTTCTTTACGTGCTTGACCAGGTGTGGGTTCCAGACTGGTGCTGCATATTCTAGTATGGGCCTGACGTACACGGTGTACAGTGTCTTGAACGATTCCTTGTTTAGGTAACGGAACGCTAATCTTAGGTTTGCCAGTCGCCCATATGCTGCCGCAGTTATCTGGTTGATGTGTGCCTCCGGAGACGTACTTGGCGTTATACTCACCCCAAGGTCTTTCTCCTTTGCCGAGGTTTGTAGCCCTTGTCCACCTAGCCTGTACTCTGTCAGCGGTCTTCTTTGTCCTTCTCCGATCTTCATGACTTTGCATTTGGTGGGATTGAATTCGAGAAGCCAGTTGCTAGACCAGATGTCAAGCTTGTCCAGGTCTGTTTGAAGTCCTGCTTGGTCCTCTTCCGGTGTGAGACATGGGTTGTGAATGTTGCAACAAGGAGAAGGCTGGAGGCAGTGGAGATGTTGTGTCTTAGAGCAATGTGTGGAGTGACTATAATGCAGAGAATCCGTTGTTTGGAGATTAGGAGGAGGTGTGGGATTATCAAAATTATTATCCAGAGAGCTGAGGAGGGGTTGTTGAGATGGTTTGGACATATAGAAAGGATGGAGCAAAATATAATGACTTCGAGAGTGTATAAATCTGTAGAGGAGGGAAGGCGGGGTAGGGGTCGGCCTAGAAAAAATTGGAGGGAGGGGGTAAAGGAGGTTTTGTGTGCGAGGGGCTTGGACTTCCAGCAAGCGTGCGTAAGCGTGTTAGATAGGAGCGAATGGAGACAAATGGTTTTTAGGACTTGACGTGCTGTTGGAGTGTAGGCAAGGTAACATTTATGAAGGGTTTCAGGAAAACCGGCAGGCCGGATTGATTCCTGGAGATGGGAAGTACAGTGCCGGCACTCTGAAGGAGGGGTGTTAATGTTGCAGTTTTTTAGCTGTAGTGTAAGCACGCCTCTGGGAACGCAGTGATGGAGTGAATGATGATGAAAGTTTTTCTATGTCGGGCCACCCTGCCTTGGTGGGAAACGGCCGATGTGTTAATAAAAAAAAAAAAAAAAATCTAAGTGGAATACAGTGAGACAAGGAACTGGCCGAACAGACAACCAATGAGAAGATGGGGAGGGCCTTGTCAGAAATTGCCTAATGGCACTTTCAGGTGCAAACAGAAAGTACCTAATGGCACTTTCTGTTTGTACCTAACTGGAGGTGAGAGACGTCAGGATACATAGAGAGCCTTTGGTTAAATCATAGCTGCAAAGACGCCAAACGAAGGTGCTAAAGAGCATGGGAAAAGTACAGAATACTGATGACTACAGAGAATGGAACGGGAAGCAGAATTATGAAGAATAAAAATGGGAGGCTAAGAAGAGAGGCCGAATGTCAAATTGAGAATGACAGAAATCAAGACCAAATCAAAGCTGAAACTAATAGTCACGTAAGATAACTGCAAAAGCCCACGTAGTGAGGCTGAAGAAGAAAGGATGGGGACTCACAGAAGGTGACAGAGAAATTTTCGAGGAACTAAGCAGAACATTTAAAGAGGTAATCACTAAGGAAACAGATGGTGGCAGAATGCATGGTTAAAAGGGTTCATCTGCTTATATTGGATAGGATTCCTGTGTCTAGAGAAGAAGTAATGAACCTACTGAAAGAATAAGACACATCAAAAGCAATGGGGCATGACGACATAACAATATGGATGCTGATAGGAGAAGGACTGTGTGAAGCTATAGCAATGATCTATAATATGTTCCTGCAAAAGGGAAACATACAGGAAAACCGTGACCCCAACATGCATGCACTGGGACAAACAAAAGACACTGAATTATAGGCCAGTTTGTTTATAAAAATTTTCCTAAGTATTTTATAGCAATTTTAAATTGTTCAGTGACGTCATCAAAAGGACACAATGAGATATTGCATTATTTTTTTCGAATATTAGTAACTTTTGTGTCAGTTTTTACAAAATACACTATATGGCATATTTTCTGAAGCTCCGACATGGGTCGGGACAGAGGCCGCTCTCAGTTACCCTTCTGATGATTGAATTTGTTGCATGTTGCTCGTCCGAGTGACTCCTGATGTTTCACATCCATGAATTTTATATATATATTTTTTCTAAGAAGTAAGTTATTCTTCTAGTATCATCCTTTCAGTTATTTATGAATATGTCATGATTTTTGGGCACATTATTGACCAATCGTGCTTTTACAAAGAACCTAAAGGAAAACTCCCCTAGAATAACTAGAGGCATGTTTCGATTTTACACTTTAAACCACATCTCAGTTATGGCAAATACGTCAGTATTACCAGCACTTGCAACTAATCTCAACTCGTCCCTCTTGTTCTAGCGCTACGACTATTTGCATAATATGTACATAGAAACCCTCTTTTTTCTTTTCCATTCCTGCTCATTTATGTTCCTACACTATCCCAGTTACTGTCCTTGTCACCCAGTGCCATTGGCTTTCCAATATTCACCAATAATTCTGCCTATAAATGATTTTCCTAAAGCTCACAATATCGCTACACTAAGAATTCATCCTGTCCTTAGCTCGATCGCTAGCGCACTCAGCTCACACACTGATGTCCGGAGTTCGAATCCCCGGTACGGCTGGAAAACATTAGGACGTGTTTCCATAAGACACCTGTTGTCCCTGTTCACCCATCACTATACAATGGGTACCTGGGTAAAAAATGGGTACCTGGGTGCTAGTCGACTAGTGTGGGTCCCATCATGGAACAAAACTGTCCTAATTTGTCCGAAATGCTCAGCATAACCAAGGGCTTTCTATATAGTAGTATGTCACTGATGTTAGCTAGGCCTGTATAACTTGTAGAAATAAAGATATTATATTATTATTATACTATTTCCATTGTGCCACAGTTCCCTCCACTGCATTGGCCAGTCCCCCCACCCCAGACTTAGATAAGTGAACCTTCATCCCTGGCATACATGTTAATTAATTCTGCCATAGAAGAGGTCCCAGTTATCCATAAATGTTACTGCATTTTCCTTAGTGTTTGTTCAGCCAGCATTTAACACCACTTGCCCTGGACATCCATTATTTCAACTCCTCTTCTTGGCAAAATGTCACATATCACAGGGCGCCCACCCTTCTTCCTATGATATATATATTGCTGATCTGTACTCTGGCCTCCTGAGCTCATGATTATATCCTAAACTATCAGTGCCTTCAGCACTGAGATGGATAATAGGATTCCTCCCATTGCCTCTCTTAATGCTGCACAAAGTCAATATATTTTAATTTTTATTGCATAAGTCTTATATTCGAAAAAGATACAACTGCAATATAATGCGACACTGTTTTCCCACATAGTGGGCTTTATCAAGCCTTTGCCCCAACACAAACAGTATTATCTCATACCACTTTGAACAGATTGGATGTAACATTTATCTCACTAGTCACTCACACCAAGCTTATATACATGTGTAACCTTCAGAAAATTTAACTTCGATAATAGTAACATTAAAAATCACTAGTGTTTCAAGAAGAGTTTCCCTAAAATGTAGTTTATTTAGAAGACGGAATATTTACTGAAAAAAAAACTGAATTGTGGACATCAATGTTACCGGCAGAAAATAGCATCCATAAGGTACCAACTGGGTGTCTAATTCCTCAGCTGCACAATGCATACCGATATGAATTATGATTTCCAAGAGGAAGCAGTGTAGGTGACATATCGTCTAATGCTTTAGTCACCCCTTGGGCTCAGTTGTAAATTTAATTTTGGTGTACAATTTTCAGGGAGTTAACTGCCTCCTCCACAGCGGCCTTTGGAAAAAA
>WNWK01007861.1:45000-89563 GCA_009830355.1 Cherax destructor
ATTAAATGTAAAAATCCAAATATCGATTGTTTTAATTAGTATGTGACCATCTGAATTGTTTTACTTGTTCTGCAGTCTTTTTGCTCTAAGTTGTATGTAGTGATTGTGTATGCAAATTTTTTTTGAACAGAGTAATGAATAACCTTTTAATCTCAGCACACTAATATTTATCACCTCATTCTTCAGTCACCCGCACTACAGTAGTTACTACACTGGCCCTGCCTTCCTTAATTTACTGTTCCTTTAACATTTCGCATTAATTCAGGTTCTTATAACATTGTACCCACCACAGTATACCTGGAGTATACCTGAAGAGGGTTTCGGGGATCAATTCCTCCGTTGCCCAGTCTGTGTCGAGGCTCCCACATTCACTTAAATTAAAATTCTGTACCTATTATTCTCACTGGGCGTCGCAGGTCAGTGTACTTACAATACCTTATAACGTTACACCTGTTTTTCCCCCCACGAGTCACGAAGCATTTTTACAAAACAACTTCATCATGCGTTTTTTACCACATAGTGACGTGTGTAGCGTCACTTGAAGTGTCACTAGTAACCTGTGTTCATTGTAGGGAGTGACCTTTCCTGCCCTGAGTTTACTCTTAGCCACCTGGGCGCCCCGCCAGGAGAAGACTACGCTTGTCACTATTGCATTTTCAGGTGAGCTCTAATGTGAATTTAATATGAATCTCTACTATATCACGAAAGGGAGAGAAGAGGGCTACGGGAATGAAGCGAAAGAAGGAGCTGTCTTTAGAGGCAGTCATCTTGACTGCAAAAAAAATAAAATCTAAGACAGGCCTAAGATACCTTCGGTCATTTTATATTATAAAGAATATTGAGAGGTGCTACTCAATATTATTTTTTAGCATTGTATTCTGTACGTTATACATGGTTGCTGTTTGTCACTGTTCATATGCAACACGAGAATTTTTTTTTTCTGTTTTGCTTTTAATATAAATTCATTAGTAGTTAAGTAATTAATTGATGTTTACAATGTTGCATGTTATAATATATGTTGCATATCATGGAATATAGTGTGTGCATATGATTAACAGTAATATAATGTTTATCAAAGAAAAAAATATTTTTTTTAACTAGAAAAGACAGGTTATAGAACAAGCTTTTATTGGGACAATGTCTCTCTCTTTACAGAGTTTTATCATGTCATGCCTTGATAAAACTACGCAGAGCCAAACGTTAAGTGTCTTTTTTTTTAATTGCCACTTGGCTCTCACACATGGATTCAACACTTTTAATTATTTTGAAGCAAGATTGACGAAGGAGGAGTCACTGAGGAACGTTCAGCCCGGTCCCCACCATCCCCTCTTACCTTAACACCTCTCCTGCTTCTGTAGCTTAATCTTGAAGACTTAGCTTATGAAGCAATCATTGATAAAACCCTTAAGAATATGTTTATTTTTATATAACTTCGAAAGTCAGCTTGAACAGGGCGGAAGTATTTCAATACTGTTAAATAACACTAACTATAATTGGGCTGACATAGGAGATTCAGTAGAATTAAGTTTTATTCAAATAAGCAAAATATAGCAAAGTTAGGTTAGCTTTGGTTTTTTTTGGTATAAAATTAAAAAATTACGTATGTTAAATCACATGAAATTATCTGTCAGTCCACAAATATTTTTAAAGAAAACTCGGCTATAATATTCTGGCTATAAACTTCAACATATACATGTTTCAATCCCATTAGGCTACTGAACATCAACTGTGTGGCTGAAAAGCGATAATAATGATTTTTAACTGTTTATAAGGACAGAAATCTTAATTTTCGTCCATTTAATATTAACCTGCATTTCGTCAAATATACGTAGTAACAATCTTTTTCGTTCTTAAGAAGATAAATTTCAATTACTCCGATAAGGAAAACGTGAGGAAATTAAAATTTCATCGGAGTATAAAACAAATTCCAACCACACAATAGAGCGAAAAACTAATGTCAAAGACCTGGGAGTGATCATGTCAGAGGATCTCACTTTCAAAGACCATAACACTGTAGCAATCGCATTTGCTAGAAAAATAACAGGATGGATAATGAGAACCTTCAAAACCAGGGATGCCAAGCCCATGATGGCACTTTTCAGGTCGCTTATTCTATCTAGGCTGGAATATTGCTGCACACTAACTGCACCTTTCAAGGCAGGTTACAGCCTTTTTCAGCTGTAGAGAACCTTCACAGCACGCATAACTGCAATAAACCACCTCAATTACTGGGAACGCTTGAAGTTCCTAAACCTGTACTCCCTAGAACGCAGGCGGGAGAGATACATTAATATATACACTTGGAAAATCCTAGAGGGATTAGTACGAAACTTGCACACGAGAGCCACTTCCTACGAAAGCAAAAGACTCGGCAGACGATGCAACATCCCCCCAATGAAAAGCAGGGGTGCAACTAGCACGTTGAGAGACAACACAATAAGTGTCAGGGGTCCAAGGCTGTTCAATTGCCTCCCAGCGTACATAAGGGGCATTACCAATAGACCCCTGGCTGTCTTCAAGCAGGCACTGGACAGGCACCTAAAGTCGGTACCTGACCAACCGGGCTGTGGTTCGTACGTCGCACTACGTTCCGCCAGCAGTAACAGCCTTGTTGACCAGGCTCTGATCCACCATGAGGCCTGGTCACAGACCGGGCCGCGGGGGCGTTGACCCCCGGAACTCTCTTCATTTAAACTCTCCAGGTAAACTATACGTCTGGTGTCTTCTGTATTTCCTGCTACTCCTTCCTTCCTCAGTAGGAGAAACTGAATACTTACTTTCTGACAGATTTAGACCTCATTTTTTTTTTTTTGTATTAGGTTTCGGCGTTCTACACCATTTGCAGTCTTATACAAAAGAAGTGCTCACCTTCCTTACACCAACATCACAAAGGATATATACACTAAGAGGTATATATCTCTCAGCGTATATATGATGGGAGTTTACTTTAATCCCTATTTTTGGCATAAAGTATTCTTGTTTGGCGGTGAAAAGGTTACGTGCAGCTTTAATAACCCTCGTACAGTCGACAGGCTTTAAACACAGTTAACCAACCAACTAACCATGCTCTTTTCTGTAAGGTTGAACACAAAAGTCATTCCATAAGACGGCCGTCTGCTAAAGCTATTTATCTTTCATTTACCATCACAGACACATTGTTGAATCGGTCCTTGTAAATAACATTAGTAACAAAAATTTGTTTAGCTTCAGTTTTGTTTGTTAATGTTTTCCTTGCCCTCTAAACTATCAGTACTCCTGTCTCCTGAATACATGAAGAAAAACTCCATTGAGCACCAGTCATGAAGAGTTTCAGGTCTAAGATCTGACCTTGATTTTCTTACTTCTTCACTTTACCGCTTGTAGTTTGATGGATTGAAACGTCACTTAAAGCTTCCTCTCGATTTTTTAGGTTAGCTGCAAATTGTTCTAGCAATTGTTTTGCGTTTTTTTCTCCTTATTCTTCAGTTTTTTATTTTCACCGTGCAAACAGCAAAAATGCTACAAAAACATATATTTCTTTAATTATTCACCTTAAATGCGATAGCCGAGAAAAACTCTTCGATGAGTCTACCTTCTTTAGACTGTCTACAACACAGAGAGATTTGGGACCCAGTAGGTCCTCCCACTAGTGATCAAAGGGCGCGATGCCGTCGCTTGCATTTCTGTAAATCACTTCGGTTAAATTATGTTTCTGCTGCTGGGTTCCTCTTCCTTTGATGGAAACTTAATTACCTCCCATTTCCCTAAAGTTTTATGAATGACCACGAGGTTTAGTGCTTTTAAATATATATAACAATAGTCTAACACTGATTTAAAAGTTTTGTGAGTAAATATAAGAAAGTATTTATTTATCTTGTGGTAAATAGTCTGCATTCATCTCGCAAAAATCATTCTGAACTTAACGAAAAAAATATATTTCATTAAATGAATTTGTGTACATAATTTGTTAAAATAAATTATTTTAACAGGACTATGTTTGTAAAGTTGAGGAACAAGGGATAAATGTATAGATGATCATTCTCAGATTTTTTCCTCCATTGTAAGGTACAACGATCACGTGCAGTATTATTAGGAAAGAGGTTTTAACTCTGCCAGGCAAAGGTAGACGGCTAATATCGTCACTCCGCTTACCAAGGATGCAGGTTGGCACGGTGGTGGGCACGGTAATCAGCGGGTGGCTGTGTGGCTTCGACTTCCTAGATGGATGGCCGCTAGCCTTCCTTGTGTTCGGGATTGCTGGGTTGGTGTTTTGTGTTCCTTGGTTCCTCCTTGTCCGTGACACGCCCAAGCTAAATCCCTGGATCTCCCAGGCTGAGTTGCAGTATATACAGGGCCACCAGGATTCGCTTGCTACGAGTAAGGTGAGGGTTAAAGTTTTGTTGGAAGAAAAATGGGCTGAAGATATTCAGGATTTATTTCGCTAATAACAGTTTCAATTATAAATAACTTTGGGAAAAAAAAAGTTTTTTTAATTAGCATGAAATGTCACTGATCAGAAGCAACATCTCCACTTCCTCCAATCTCTTCCTCGCCGCAGCATTCAAGGACCATGAACGTCGTCATTCATAGACCTAGTCGATACAGCCACCCAAAAATATCCAAATAGATTGACTTACCCCATATTTCCTCCTTATAATCTGGTATCCAACACTTTATTAAACAGATTTCTCCTTGCACTTGTAGCACTATTCTTTCCTATCTTCACTTTTAATTCCTTCACCTATATACCCTCTCAAGCTCTTAATTAAATCCCCCAAACGTTTTTTAACTAATATTCTAAATCTTTCAAAAGTACTGTATCATCAGCAAATACCAACTGTAATACCTCTTACTTTATATCAAGTTCAATAACTATTAGGCTAACACCTCTCCCCAACTTTCTAACACTTCCTTCTTTCAAGCCACAATCAATATGTTAAAAAACGACGGCAAATCATAGATCCTTGTCTCATGCCTACTTTCCCTACGCACACGATAATTTCCCATTTTCAAATTCATAAATGTAATATCATTGTCAATATTAGTTACTTGTATGTTCTAGTGTAAACACTGAATTCAAACGTTCCATTCCCTTCCTAAATCCACATTGTTTCTCTTTAATCCCTTAGATTCTGTTAACATTAATTTTAATAAAACAACAAAAAGACTACTGAAAGGCACAGCTGAATTAAGTAAGTTCATGTCCATTAATTTACCTTTAACATATATGTATGGATTAATTAAAACACACAAACTAGGTAATCCAGCCACACCTATTATTAGCTCCATAGGTTCAGTTTTCTATAAATTATCTAAATGGCTAGTAGATATGTTGACCCCAATTACTGGAAAATATTCTAACTTTAATCTAAAAAACAATATAGATTTAGTGGATAAATTAGGGGCTATGACTGATTTAAAGGACTACAATATGGTTTGCTTTGATGTTACTTTTTTGTTCATAAAAGTTCCAGTTGATGATTTATTAAGTTTTCTGTCTGATGAACTTGTTAATTACGATCTACCATTCCTAGTACCTACAATCATTGAACTTATTAAACTCTGTATCGTTGATACAACATTTGTGTTAAACGGCGAATTTTACACTCAAAAGTTTGGTATAGCAATGGGAAATCCTCTCTCACCTGTCTTCAGTAATTTGTACATAGAATATTTTGAAACACGATTAATTAACAAAATCCTTCTCAATACATGTAGATGATATAGATATGGTGATGGGAGATGGGAGGTAGAATGTCTGCTTTCTGAATGAGGGGTGTTAATGTTGCTGTTTTATAACTGTAGTGTAAGCGCGCCTCTGGCAAGACAGTGATTGAGTGAATGATGAAATATTTTCTTTTTCGGGCCACCCTGCCTTGGTGGGAGAAGGCCGATGTGTTAATAAAAAAATAATATATATATATATATATATATATATATATATATATATATATATATATATATATATATATATATATATATATATATATATATAATATATATATATATATATGTCGTACCGTATAGGTAAAACAGGACATTTTGGCTTAAAAACCAACGCTCTTCTTGCAGTATAAGGCAAGCGAAAATTTGTGTATGCTATAATTTCGCAAAAATCATTCTGAACCTAACGAAAAAAATATATTTCATTGTGTTTGTTTTGCCTCTTGCCAAGCCTCTTTCTAAACACAGTTAAATTGAATCCCAACTTTGCCCTCAATAACCGTGTCTCCCACTTTAGCATTAATGCTATTCAAAACACTTATTCTAATTCGTGTAACTTTTGTATTTAACATTTATGTCCCCATCTTTTCTTTTCACAATAATTAATAAAACATTACCGCTACTTTTTTTTAAACTTGTCTTCTGAGGACCTATTCTGAATGGCTGGTGAAAAATATTTAACATTTCCACCAAATGTTATTGCTCAACAACTGCGCCGTATATATCGCAATAACCATTAATGAAAAGGTAATTTGTTATTCAGGATCTACAATATATAAAAAGTACTCCAGTATTTTATTGCCTAAACTGCTTGATTGATAAATAAATTTCCTTGAGATTTTTTAAAGTAAACTGTAATCTTATGTGCAATTGAAGGTGAAGGTTATTCCGTGGAAGGCGATCATGAAGTCAAAACCAATGTGGGCGTCTATGATGGTGTATGTGGCAGAAGGGTTCAGCTACTATGCCCTTCTCTCAGAGATGCCGTCCTACCTCCACAACATGCAGCACCTAGATACGAGTCAGGTGAGTTAATTAGTAGACATAAGTATATGTAATTTGTATATGTAATTAGAAGGCATATGTCATTCCTGCAAATTCATAAAATATAAAATTATAGTTTTATCTTAACTAATATATGCATTATAATGCATATGTGTCTGTGGTGAGAAATAATAATTGCTCGTCATGATAACTGCAGAAGGAAACTCTATTTGTCATTTTATACCCGTTCAGAACAGTTTTGCGTCTTCACTGCCGTATTTGTTAATGATTATCTTCTCTGTGATGTGGGGCGCCTTGATGGAGGTGCTGACCAAGAAGCGGGTGTTGAGCGTTTTGTCGGTGAGAAGGATTTCTTCAGCCTTGGGTGAGAACCACCTTAATCCACACAATTCTCTTAGGAATTTTTCTCAGATGGAAATTTTACTTTTTTCAGCCAAGCTTTGGAAAATTCATCAGACTCTTATGAATGTCTGTGAAGCTGTTTAGAAAATCGTTTGTCATCTTTTTATAACCCTTACACCATCTTTCTTGACGAAGTCAGTGCTCACTATAACGAATTGTTTCACTTAACTAATCTTCAGGGTTTTCTATTAATTTCACCGCCCACAATAATTGTTTGGAATAGCTTATTTTATCTATACAAATATTTTTACATAAAAATACGCTGAATATAAAAATAATTAGGTCAGTAAAATGTTTCGTCATTTAGATTAGACCTTCATCAGCCTTTTCTAACTGTCTATTCTTCCTATCATGTTTATGTTGTACCAGGATTGTACTCAATGTCGGCTGCACTGTTCATAATGTGCTTCGTGAGGTGCAACACCACCCTGGCTATCGTAATATTGTGTACTTCATTGGCCTTCAACGGGGCTTCATACAGCGGCTCGGCGCTGATTGAACAAGACATCGCTCCTAACCTGGTCAGCACTCTGGTGGGCTTCAACAACACTATCGGTGCCATTTCCGGCTTCATCGCTCCCGTTGTTATTGGTGCCATCCTTAAAGACAATGTAAGACATGACTTCACAAGACACATGTGTGTACACACACACACACACACACTACTATACACAAACCCAATCATCGGCTTCATAAGTTCTCCACTCATGGGACCTCCCAAATCTGCCATTCGATTCTTCATAACCAACTCCACTTCTCCACCTGCCCACTTTTCCCGCCTGCTAATAAACCACCTTCCTAAACAACCGCCACTCCCACAACCACTGTTCCCACATCCCCACTCCCCCCACCACCACTCCACTCAACCACCACTCCTCACAACCACCACTCATCCTTCCACCTCTGCACACACATCCTCCGACCACGCCTCCTCTGCGACCACCATCCTGCACAGACCGCCATCCTCACGACGCCATCCCGCATGACCCCATCCTTTTGCCACCGCTCCATCCCACGACCATCCCGCCTGCCATCCTGCTGACCCCCTCTGACACCGCCATCCCGCTACGCCATCTCTTGACACCACTCTGACAACCCCATTCCTGCCACCGCCAAACACTATCGCCTGCCATCTGCTCGCCAATCCTCCGCCACCATCTGCCTGACCCCATCCCGCCATACCATCATGACCCATCACCACGCCGCGCTCCTGCATGACCGCCATCAACTGCCATACCACTCTGCCTATGACCGCCATCCTGCCTGACTACCATCCTGCTGCACCCATCTCCATGCCGCCGCTCCTGCATAGACTAGCCATCCTACTGACCACCACTCTGCTGGCTACCATCTCCTACAACCACCATCTGCACTGACTACAAACTCCTATGCACCACTCATCCTCAACTGCCACCACTCCATAATACCATCTCATGACCACCACTCTGCCCACTATTTCTGCATCCTGCACAGCCATCACTCACTGCCCACTCCTGCACATGCACCCTCACTGACTAGCCATCACTCTGCACACGCCATCTGCACTTCCATCTGCCTGACTGCCATCCTCGCAACTCCATCCTCACAGACCTACCATCTGCCACGTGCCACTCACTCGCCTGACCACTCACTCCTGACCAATCCTGCAACCACCATCTCATCAGCACCACTCCTGCATGCTGCCATCCTGCCTGACCACCATCTGCACTGCTGCCATCTGCAGACCACCATCCTACTGCCATCCCTACCCCATCTGACCATACCACTCTGCCTCAACCCCATCTGCATAGCCATACTCCTGCCAGCCACCACTCCTGCATACCAACTCTGCACACCACCACTCCTGCTGACCACCACTCCTCACCACCACCATCTGCATGACCACCACTCCTGCATACCACAGCTCCTGCACTGACCACCACTCACTGCAGCCACTGCTCCTACACCACCATCTCTGCAACCCCATCTGCATGACCACCATCTGCATGACTGGCTCCTGCACTGACTGCCATCTCGACCCCATCTGCACAGCTGCCATCTGCATACCACCATCCTGCTGCTACATCTGCTGTCCGCCATCACTGAAGACCCATCCTGCACGCCCCATCTGCAGACTGCCATCTGCATGACCGCCATCTCACAACCATCCACGCATGACTCGGCTCCTGCATGACCACCATCCTGCAATCACCATCCTGCCGCTGCCATCTGCACACCACCATCTGCACGCCCCATCTGCCATGACCATCCCATGCCACCATCCTGCATGACCACAGCTCCTGCTGACCCCTCCTGCCCTGACCTGGCTCCTGCACAGCCACCACTCTGCAAGCCGCCCTCCTGCATGACCACCACTCTGCATGCCAGGCTCCTGCCACCACTCCTCGCATACCACAGCTCCACTGACCACCACTCTGCAAACCACCATCCTGCAGCCAACTGAGCTCCTGCGCCAGCCCAGCTCCTGCACAGCCACCCTCTGCACCGACTCCTGCACAGGCACCACTCCTGCAAGCACCATCTACTACACAGTTCTGCATAACCCAGCTCCTGCCTAGACCCACTCCTGCACAGCCACCCTCTGCATGACCATGGCTCCTGCATACCAGGCTCCTCATAGCCTGGCTCCTGCAGACAGCCTGCCCGCTCCTGCATGAGCCCCACTCCTGCATGCCAGCCTCATCACTGCATGACCACCACTCCTGCACTGACCACCTCCTGCATGACCACAGCTCCTGCACAGCCACAGCTCCTGCATGACCAGCTCCTGCATACCGAGCTCCTGCATGCCTGGCTCCTGCATGACCTGGCTCCTGCTACCCGCTCCTGCATAACCTGGACAATCCTGCATAGCCTGGCTCTGCATACCACTGCTCCTGCAGCCACGCTCCTGCATGACCACCACTCCTGCACTGCAAATGAACCACAACTCCTGCATACCTGGCTCCTGTACCACATCTGCAAGCCACAGCTCCTGCATAGCCTGGCTCCTGACATGCCTGGCTCCTGCATGCCACTGCTACAGCCTGGCTCCTGCATACCTGGCTCCTGCATACCACAGCTCCTGCATAGCCACAGCTCCTGCATAGCCGGCTCCTGCATACCTGGCTCCTCATACCACCATCCTGACGCCACCATCACTGAGCCGGCTCCTGCAACCGGCTCCCAAGCCACGCTCCCATACCACCACTCCCTGCACAAACCCAGCTCACCATCCTGGCTCCTGCATAGCCTGGCTCCTGCAACCTGGCTCTGCATACCTGCTCTCAAGCCAGGCTCACTGCATGGCCCTGGCTCCTGCCATGGCCTGACCATCCTGCACACCAGATCCTGCAACCACTGCTCCCTGCACCACCACTCCACCACACAGCTCCTCCCAACCGGCTCCTGCCGCACCACGCTCCACAGCTCACGCAACCACAGCTCCTGCATAACCTGGCTCCCTGCCGGCCACCAATCCCTGCTGACGCCAGATCCTGCACAGCCACTGCTCTGCACAGCCCGCTCCTGCACAGCCACTGCTCTGCACTGACCACCCATCTGCATACCACCGCTCCTGCACCACCACTCCTGCACAGCCACTCTCCTGCACCACCATCTATGTACCGGCTCCTCCTGACCACCATCCTGCGAACCACTCATACGCAACTCCACTCCAGCCACCATCCTGCAGACCACCATCTACACGCCATATCCTGCACGACCACCCTCCTACGACCACTGCTCCTCACAGCCACCACTCCACATACCCAGCTCCTCACCCGCCCCACTCTACAACCACCCTCCTCACGACCAATCCTGCACAGCCACCCTCCTGCCAACCACTGCTCCTGCAGCCACCACTCCTACAAACCACCACTCCTGACAAGCCACCCACTCCACATACCCGCTCCTCACAACCACCATCCCACGCCACTGCTCCTGACTGACCACATCCTCATTACCTACTCCTCACAACCACTCCTCCTGCCACCATCCTTAACCACCATCTCCGCCACCAGTCCACCACCACCCTCCTCACACCACTGCTCCTCACAGCCACCACTCCTCTATACCACTTCTCTGACCACCACCACTCTACATAACCACCCCTACAACAACCACTCTTACTATAATAAAAGATCTATATATAATCTATATATATATATAATAAAATACATGTCTATATATCTATATTATGTTGATATATATAATATATATATATATATAATCAGTGGTACTCGACTTGATGGTTCCCAAACTCACCCTTGTATGTAAGTTTATTTTTTAAATGCTTTTGTAAGTGTAATTTTGGGGTCTAAAAGGACTAGTCTATTTTACAACATTTCTTAAGGAGATAAATTCGTGTATATATATATATATATATATATATATATATATATATATATATATATATATATATATATATATATATATATATATATATATATATATACGAAATTGTTTTTCAATAATTATTATTTTCCAGAGCATTATCCAAGACTGTTGGTGTATACAATGTAATTACAAAAGCAGAGTGTGTTTTCGGGGTATAAATCGGCACATGCATCGCTGCTGATATACAATTCACGCTCTTTCCATCTTACCTTTCAAACCTTATCTAATCAACTAACCTATATACTATTACACAATTTTTTTATTCTTATCTCCTTATGTTATCCGATCAGCTTTGCTCTTTGGACATCCTTCCAGATAAACACTTGCGCAGCTCCTCCACCCTTCATTTGACTCCTAGAATTCTTAATTAAGTTTATATGTCTAAAGTGTTTTGCTAATGACGTATCTATCTTCGGCACTGAATCCTTCTTTTAAGGATATTTTGATTGAAAATGGGTCTAATTAAGCTGCCATCTTCATCCTAGCTAATGTTTGAATTAATTTATCATATTCACTACAGATCTGACGTAATCGGATATCATGGGTAAAAATCGCAGTATATATTAAACTGGTAATATCTGGTGTTTGGGAAGGTTTGCAAGTGTCACTATTGTTTTTGGAACTTCATACCGCTCACCAGATGACGTTCCTCTACTTTGTTTTCTTTATGTCTCGTGTTCTCTGTTGTTGAACGAGGTATTTGTACATCACTTGGGTATCTTTTATCAAGACTGAGGGACTGAACACATCATCTCCAGGCTGAGGGACTGATTACCTCAAACTCCTTCTCACTTTCCACGGTTCGTGTCTGTATTAGACTGGCGGACCGATTCCTCAATACAGATACCCAGTGTTGCAAATGTCTCATTCATCAAACTGTCTATTTTCTTAACAATTTATATAACCTGTAGGCCTTTTGCAGTACTTCTCCAAACTTTTTCTCTTATGACTGGAGAATCCATTAGCTGCTTGAAGGTGTCCTTCAAATATATTTTTTTTGTGTGTCATCGGAGAATTTACTGACGTAAATTGGATTTGAAAAGGTTCTTTTCAGATCCAACCCTTCTCACTCCTATTTGTATACCCTATATTGAAAGCTGCAATGACTCTACTAGGCAGTTTATTCCACTCATCTAAACCTCTATTGCTAAAGCAGTACTTTCCTATATCCTTTCTAAATCTAAATTGATCCAAATTGAATCCATTTTTCTGAGTTCTATCTCTGTTAGAAATTGTTAGCACCCTCTTTGTATCGAAGGTATCTAAATATCTTTTCCACTTATATACTTTTATATTATTCCCCTCCCCCCTTCCTCATTCTAAGTCTTTCAAGAGAATGTAGATGTCATTACAGCACTAGTGTATAATATCGAAAAGTTTATGAATTAAACTTACGTGGATTATGTGGGTATCTTTAATTTGAAGGAATTTCTGTTATCGAAACGTCTTCAATATAAATATGTCCAGGTGCTGCACGTGTTCCCAGTTCATCAGATTGTTAGTGCAGGGATCTCAGTCTATCATTCTGCAGTACTGAAACAAGAGCCGAGCTACAAAATCTAAGTGAGGTCTGTCTAATGATTCATAGGATACAATCAAGACATTTATTGACTGTGACGTTTATTGTCTTGTGATTTTATCAATATAATGGCTTGTGACTATCATTATGATTGTTACGAAACGTCTCCTTCAGTAAATGACTTGATTGTGCATATGTACCTTGTTCCCATATTTTCATAGTGTTACCGCACCTATACTTGTACTATATTAGATAATTAAGACTTGTCCAATAGTTTAGGTATCGTTATTCTGAACCACTTCGTCTACACATTAGGCTTCTTCATTGTACTATATTGTATACAACGTGATGGAAATTATCGGATATTTTTAGTTATAAGTTAGAATATTATATGGGCCCCTTATTCATATATGCCCTTTGATCATATAGACCCCTTGATCGTATGGCTCCCTTTTTTATAAGAGTTTCTTTTTCATATGGGCCATTTGTTATCCATCCGGGCCCCTTGATGCCTAGCAGGGTCCAATAGGCCTGCTGCAGTACTCCTTCATTCTTATGTTCTTACCAAAGATATATATATATATATATATATATATATATATATATATATATATATATATATATATATATATATATATATATATATATATGTATATTCACAAACACTGATCTCTGGCCGACGGAGACTCGAACCTACGAACCTCATGACAAGGTACGCAGTGCTTTGCCGACCGTACCACACTGGTCCAATACCTTGGCATCCAGCTTTCGCTAGATGTTATTCCAAGGCAGCCAGCTTTCAGGCAGGAGGCTTACAGCTTTTCATCTCATCCCCTGCATGCATCGACACACTAGAGATTTTTACAATGCTAGGAATTCGCAAGAGCAGGCGAAATATTCACAAACACTGATCTCTGGCCGACGGAGACTCGAACCTACGAACCTCATGACAAGGTACGCAGTGCTTTGCCGACCGTACCACACTGGTCCAATACCTTGGCATCCAGCTTTCGCTAGATGTTATTCCAAGGCAGCCAGCTTTCAGGCAGGAGGCTTACAGCTTTTCATCTCATCCCCTGCATGCATCGACACACTAGAGATTTTACAATGCTAGAATTCGCAAGAGCAGGCGAAATATTCACAAACACTGATCTCTGGCCGACGGAGACTCGAACCTACGAACCTCATGACAAGGTACGCAGTGCTTTGCCGACCGTACCACACTGGTCCAATACCTTGGCATCCAGCTTTCGCCTGCTCTTGCGAATTCCTAGCATTGTAAAAATCTCTAGTGTGTCGATGCATGCAGGGGATGAGATGAAAAGCTGTAAGCCTCCGGCCTGAAAGCTGGCTGCCTTGGAATAACATCTAGCGAAAGCTGGATGCCAAGGTATTGGACCAGTGTGGTACGGTCGGCAAAGCACTGCGTACCTTGTCATGAGGTTCGTAGGTTCGAGTCTCCGTCGGCCAGAGATCAGTGTTTGTGAATATTTCGCCTGCTCTTGCGAATTCCTAGCATATATATGTATATATATATATATATATTCTTACTACAGTGCTACACTATTCTTATATTTTACTGTGTAGTTCGGGCCTTCCTGAAAGGCATAGGTTTTAGGGAAACAGCCCTAATTTTTCCCTGACTATGCCCCTGTCGTCTTCAGTACAGCTCGCTGGTAACGAAAAAAGACATCACTGCACACTAATACATATTTATAGCCCTTAGTGTATTTCCATAACATTTAGTAATCACTCAAACTTTGTGATAAACCATTTTGGTCATAGGCACTAAAATGTTGCTTTTAGCGAAGTTCTTCGGGTTCAATTCTTGCACTGTATATCATACTTTAATCATACTTTTTGCATCATTAGACTTTACATCTTTGTACAATGCTTGGTGTTAAGTCATTGAGAGGTAATTTCATAAGCAGCTTGTAATTGCAATGCTCCTAGCATGTGCAATGAAAGACCAACTATTCAATAACCGAATGACAGCTGATTTACAGCTTTCTTATAAATGTAAACATTTGTTCTTGTCTTATCTTTCCAAATATTTAAAGCGGTAGCACCTCAGTTTGACTCGAATTCCTCATTTTAAAATAAACGAAATGCAATGACTTCAACTCAATACTTCTCGAATAGTTCCCTCAGCATAATAAGTATTTTCCTCTCAAACAGAAAATATCTCATTTATCGTTAAAGTTTGTATTTTTTTCTTCCTGTGTTTTGCGGTATTCACATTTGTCTTTCTTTTGGAACTCTGATAAAAGCGTTCTTAAAGCCTATGTAAATACAGTCAGTATATCCTCTCGTGTGTTGAACAGTTTCCTTGATTGTCAGAATCGCTTAAGAGATTTCGTATACATGAATTTAAAGACTGGAAACCGAGTTGTTTACTAGTTAGCGCTTTTCTGGTCTCCAACTATTTTATCCACTTTTCTCTGATGGTGTTTTCAATATATTTACAACAGGTGTCACTGAAACTGATCTAAAGTGGATGCCATAACTCTTATTTACATCTTTTAAAAGTCCTTGGTGTTATCCGGTCTGGTGCTATTGCTTTGTTTATGTCAGAATCCTGAAGTAATTTCTTAACTTCCTGTATAGTTTTTTTTAAAACCCTCCAATTCAGACCATACCACGGGTGGGGTTTGAAACCGCAATCATAGAGTCTCAAAACTCGTGAGCCTCCAATTCAGCTTTTTGTTTAACATTCGTCTTTTACATTATTTTTTCTTTTGTAAGCATGCAAGCAACTTCTTTTTTATTAATACCTTCCACATTCCCTCGTCACTGTCAGTGAATTTGTGGTTGCACTTTATACTTTGTATTTTTTTCTTCACAATTTAGGTTTTTTTTTTTCCAAACATAAAATGAAGATTAATTCGACTTTGCTCATACACACTATTTATTTTACATCCTATTTCTTTCTAACATTTGTATCTTCATTTCTGGTCTGTTTAAATCTCTGGAAAGTTTCTTGCTTGGTCCATATCCTATATTTATTCCAATTCCTTACTTTTCATTGCCCTCCAACACCTTCCATTGAAACATTCTTTATTATTTTTGGTTGTATTCTATATTGGAATAAATATAGAATATTTAACAGTATATTTTATTTGTAACCGTAATGATTCCTATTTCCAAGTGAATTTAGATAGTTGATGGTGAAAATTTCATCCTCTGTTCTGTCATTATATTAAGAAATATTTTAAACATTTATATGCAGTTGCAGTCTCATCAGCTGGCCACTTTACTATTGTATAGTTAACATCCCATATTGCAACTACTTTTGACTTTTTATTTTCACTCTTCTTCAAGAATTCCCGCGATCTAATATGTAATCCTTCATATATCTTATCAGACTCTCCTTTCTCCCAAGTATTACTAAATTGTGACCTGTACTCATTAACATTTATGAGGTTCTCTGCTTTACTTTGAATTTTTATCACAACAATTAAAAAAAAAAGTTTATTGGATTTTTTTTATATTCATTGTAATGTTTCTTTTTCTGAAATTACTACTTTCCTTCCTTTCTCCCAATTCTGTTTCTTCTCGAGACTCAACAGTATTTTTTTCAGTTAAGTTTACAAATTATATTTAGTTTCTTCTCATATGTCATTTATTTTCAGACTTTTTTAAATTAATCATTTTATATAAGTAAGTAAAATATTTGTTTTTGATTTCGTGAATTCTCTATTTTCTGTTTGGTGGTTCTCTATCCTGTGCTCGTTTCTTTGAGATAAAAAAATTGGATAGGTCAGAATACCCCAGTTACTCTGTGAAAAAAAAAAATAGTTCCTCACCTCAGTCTTTTTCGCCATGTTTGTGGAGTCCTATATTTTCACTGTATACGTCTCTGAATATACTTGTTAATGTGTTTTTATTATATTTAGAGATCACAACAGCCGTTTATTAAGCACCTAATTATATTCCATGCAAACTTTATCCAAATTTCAACATAATTGTCAATTTTCTACCTTCATCACCAATTCACTCTCTCATTACATAAATCTTGAACACAACGCAAGGACAAACATTGAAGGTCTGTTTTTTCACATTCTGCAGCTCATATCCACAATTCGTTCCTTGGCAGAATATTTTCATGAAAGGGGGTAATTATTCACTGTCAGTGCCGAAAAAAAACGGGTTCTTAGGTCTTTGGTTCGCTTTTATTAGTAATTCTTTCTTGTCTTTTCTGCGGAAAATTTATTTTTAGCGGTTTGTTCTTGTCTTTCTCGCATTTTCAACAAAACATTTTGTCGCCTCATGTATCAATCGTCTTTTACTCTCACTTCTTGATTTTATTTCCTTTCCAACACAGCCAAAAACACCTACAGATTTTCTATCAAATGTTAAACAATGTTTAGTAATTTTTAAGTAATATCCATATTTGTTCTATCATTAACCTCCTTAATCATTATCACCTGCTGCTTTATCTCTGGCATTGCTTAAGTGATTAATTTTGGTTGACTATCTATTTTAGTTTTAAATTCATCTATCATATTTGCCTCTCAAAGCTTTTGTTAACATCCTAGATATTGGAATCTAGATGCACCTGTTCTAGCTTTGTCGTTTCGCTTGTTATACAGGCATAACATTTTTCTGTTTTAGTGTGTGTGTGTGTGCGTGCTCGCGTGTTTGGACATGTTTGTATGCTGATTGATAGGCCAAAATTTTAGAAAGATTGTTTTTGTCTATATATGAAATGTAGAAATAAAAGTAGTTCTCTAAGCTCGATTATCTGTCATTAAATACTAAATGAAAATAAGCTATGCAGTATAAACTACTATACCCATCCTGTACTTGTATTCGTATCTGAAAGTCTGTTTCCTAGTCAGTGTATTCAAATCAGTGAGTTATAAATTAATTTATGCATGCAGATGAATCATTAGCGCTCCTAGTTTAATCTAGTAAAATAAATCATTAAAAATCATTGCCCTTTTTAATACCAGTAATTGTCCATTACTCCTGCAGCAGACTGTAAGCGGGTGGAACGCGGTGTTCCTGCTGTCTGGCGGCGTCAACCTTATTCTCATTACTGTCTACATGTTTCTCATGTCGGTGGAGATTCAGCCTTGGAATTATCCGGCGCCAGAGCCAGGTTAGAGCAACACGCGGCCTTCAGTTGCAGTCCAGTGTGATATATTGTTTGAAATATATTATTGTTTGAAATATGTAGTCTGTTGTGCACACTACTTATCCAAGTGTCATATGAAATAGTTAAATCAAAATGAGTTGAGAATCACCCTGATATTTGAGCTTATTTTAACTGATTCTTTTTAAGTCTTTCTCTACTTCACTTTCTTCATGTTAATTGCATCAGTGAGTTGAGTTTCATGCAACTCACTGATGAATTAATATATGAGCTTTACTATTATGTTATAGGAATTATTCAACTACAATACTGCCATGTTAGATTAGAACTGTCTGATTACCCGTTTATACTTTAATGTCAGAGTTATGCTTGTGGTACCTTACTCCTGACATTTTTTTCCTGAATATTTAGGTTGTCAAAAGGTTTTTAAATTATGGGAGTACATGTATATGTAATTATTTTAATTATGAACAACATATAAAAAGAATGCCTTACCTGTTTTCATCACAGATGCCTTTAAATTAAGGAAAGGCTGATATAACTAGGATTGTTGTTTTGTCGACAGGAGACAGGACAAGAATCTCCTGCCACGGGTCTTAATCATATAGATGACCCTAAAGACCAAAAAGTCACAATGCCGTGACCGGAACAATACACAAATAACCGGCACATAGAGAGGAGCTTACCACGACGTTTCGAACCATTTACAAAGTCACATTGTGACTTTCTAAATGGTCCAAGTCGGACCGAAACGTTGTCGTAAGTTCCTTTCATTATTTGCGGGTTATTTGTGTATATAAATGACCCATTTCTTGACGGTTTTTTTTTGTACCTGACCTAATATAAATGGAGAGGGTTTCGGGGGTCAACGCCCCCGCGGCGCGGTCTGTGAAAAGGCGGCAAATTTAAATTTGTGTGTAATTTATTATAGTTACACGAGACGAGCATTATTTCTGGTGTTCCATCTTCAATAATTAATTATTTTTTTAATTATCAATAACGGCAGATGACAACGTTTTGCTTGTGTATTAAAATTGTATTCAGACTTTACAAACTTGATAAAGTTCGCTTCTCGAGCGACACGTTGTCTTAAATTAAAATTTAAATTGCCGTCTATGTATTTTTTTTAAATTTCCATTAGTTACAACATTGCTCTAACTCTAAGGTTTCTAATAAAAATAATTTAGTATCACTTCAGCTTCAGTGTTCTCCCTAGGTTAGGAACTAACAAATCTTTGTTTCTAATAATCGTTCTTTTACGATATTTTATGTGGTAATCGTGTTTACTCTGTTCTTATCAAGCAATGACCTTTTTTGTGTATTTTAAAGCCTTTCATTGGAACTCATTATTTTTAATTCTTGGAACCATTTTGAAGCTCTTTTGATATTTTCTATCTTATTTATCCACGTAATTTTAGGAGTGTCATTATAGCTGCTGCATATTCCAATTATGGTAGAAGAATACACTTTGTGTGTGTGTGTTTGTGTTTGTGTGTGTGTGTGTGTGTGTGTGTGTGTGTTTGTGTTTGTGTTTGTGTGTGTGTGTGTGTGTGTGCTAGAGAGTGAGAAAGAGAAAGAGTGTGAGAGAAAGACAGGAAATAAAAAGATGAAGAGAGAGAGTGACAGACAAAGAGAATGTCTAATTTGCAGTACTATAAATGAAAATAATACTCGTAGTGTCCTGTCTTTCATATATTCATTTTGTAAGATTTTAAAATTCATCAATTTGTGTAATGCATCATTTCTTCTCTGATATATCCAACCATCTACCACAGATTGCAAACTATTTTTTTTTTTCAAATTTCCTTCTTCCTTGTGTGTGTGTGTGTTTCTGTTAGTTACCATTTTGTCCTAGGCACATGTCGATTAGACACTAGGCCTGTTGTATGTACTCACCTAGTTGTACTCACCTAGTTGTGGTTGCAGGGGTCGAGTCAAAGCTCCTGGCCCCGCCTCTTCACTGGCCGCTACTGGGTCACTCTCCCTGCGCCATGAGCTTTATCATACCTCTGCTTAAAGCTATGTATAGAGCCTGCCTCCACTACATCGCTTCCTAAACTATTCCACTTCCCGACAACTCTGTGACTGAAGAAACACTTCCTAACATCTCTGTGATTCATCTGAGTCTTCAACTTCCATCTGTGTCCCCTTGTTGTTGTGTCCCATCTCTGGAACATTCTGTCTCTGTCCACTTTGTCAATTCCTCTCAGTATCTTATATGTTGTTATCATGTCTCCCCTATCTCTCCTGTCCTCCAGTGTCGTCAGGTCGATTTCCTTAACCTCCCTCGTAGGACATACCCCTTAGCTCCGGGACTAGTCTTGTTGCAAACCTTTGCACTTTCTCGAGCTTCTTCACATGCTTGGCTAGGTGTGGGTTCCAAACTGGTGCTGCATACTCCAATATGGGCCTAACGTACACAGTGTACAGGGTCCTGAACGATTCTTTATTAAGATGTCGGAATGCTGTTCTTAGGTTTGCTAGGCGCCCATATGCTGCAGCAGTTATTTGGTTGATGTGCGCCTCAGGAGATGTGCCTGGTGTTATACTCACCCCAAGATCTTTTTCCTTGATTGAGGTTTGTAGTCTCTGGCCCCCTAGGTTGTACTCCGTCTGCGGTCTTCTTTGCCCTTCCCCAATCTTCATGACTTTGCACTTGGTGGGGTTGAACTCCAGGAGCCAGTTGCTGGACCAGGCTTGCAGGCTGTCCAGATCCCTTTGTAGTTCTGCCTGGTGTGTGTGTGTGTAACGAACCACCACTTTGAAATGTTTCGGCCCCGCCGGGAATTGAACCCGGGCCCTCCGTGCGTGAAGCAAGAGCGCTAGCCACCATGCCATCGGGGCGTGTAAAGAATTTTGGTGGTGGCTGCCACAACCTGGCCAGTACGTGTGTGTGTGTGTGTGAGTGTTTCTGTGTGTGTGAGTGTTTCTGTGTGTGTGAGTGTTTCTGTGTGTGTGTGTGTGTGTGTGTTTCTGTGTGTGTGAGTGTTTCTGTGTGTGTGTGTGTGTGTGAGTGTTTCTGTGTGTGTGTGTGTGTGTTTCTGTGTGTGTGAGAGTTTCTGTGTGTGTGTGTGTGTGTGTGTGTGTGAGTCTCTGTCTGTGTCTGCCTGTCTGTGTTTGTGTATGCCTGAATGTATGAACATATTTGTGTTTGCGTTTGCTATAAGTTTTTTAGTGTGTTTTTTTTAATGTTATAATGTTTCTATTCTGTTTGTTGCACAAATCAATTTTACTAAGAGCTGTTATTGTACCTCAGCTCATTTCAAAGCCCAGCCTTATCTAAGGTATAGTATCACCTCCGGGGTGCGACCCACAACAGAGGACTACTTATTCTTAGTAGAGCGTGGGAAACAGTTGTGAGATAACATGCCGAACGTTTCCACCCGCGCCGATGTTCGACTCACGGGACAGCTCTTATGTTCTCTAATATCGTCAGGCTCTGTTTCCTTAGCCTCTCCTGAGAGCTCATTTCTCTAATTTCTAAAACTAGCCTCGTTGTATACGTCTGCATTTTCTCTAGTTTCTTAACGTACTTAATGAAACACGTGTGAGTTCCATGCTAGTACTCCATACTCCAAGATGAACAATATAAAGATTCCTGAAGACAGTCCTTACATTTAAAAAACGAGCAATAGCCTTCAGAGGTTATTTAGCTGATTTGTGCTTCTGGCAATATGCTCGGCACTATACTGGCCCCCTAGGCCTTGAGCGAGGTGTACAGCCTCGGTCCCCCGAGTCTATTATCCATATCTGTTTTTTTTGGCCCATTACACAAGAATAAACTAACATATACTGGTGTTGAATTTACGTAATCGTTTATCTGACCAATCTTGCAGTTTATCCAGATCTATATTTCCAGCATTTCCTTGTCCCCGTCAGCCTTTATTGTCTTCATTAGTTTTTACCTCATCCGCAGACAGAGACAAATCTAACTATCTCTTCTGGAATGTTATTCGCATATATCAGAATTAGTTTTGGCCCAAACAAATCAAATGCCTTCTTGCAGTCGAAGAATATGCAGTCCAGCCATCCATCGCTCTCCGTCTCACGTCTTTTACTTTGTCACAGAAATTTAACTGATTTGTAAGACATTATTTATCATCTGATTATAACGTATGAAGCCACTTCCTTCCATGTGCTCTATCACTCTTCGTTTTATCTTCTGCATTTTCTTACATGGTATGTATTTTAGTGATACTAGTCTGTAATGCGCCACATCCTGTCTGCCGCCTTTCTTAGATTCTAGGACTACATTCGCAGGCTTTCCAGATTTTTGGCAATTGTCCAGTATCCACTGACTTATAATTCTTTCCTAGTGATTCAGTGCTGCTGCATCTTGCAGAATCCTTGGCCACACCTTGTCATGTTTCATTTCCTTAAATGTATCCAGCTTATTCAAAAGTTTTTTTTCAACTACTGTATTTCCGTGCTGTGTGTATGTTGTCCAGTACCTGTTTGTGTATCCCTTCTCCTTGGCTCTCTGGTGTTGTCCCTATTTCCTTTGAAAAAAACTAATTTATTCGTTTCAACATCCCACGTACTTTTTTGTTGCTTATCGTAAGTTCTCAGCGTTCCTTCTTCAGTCTTTTGCTGTCGTCTCTCTTCTCATATGACTGTGAAGCAGTTTCTGTCCAGATTTCGCATATGCAGCTCTATCATTATTGAATTTTCACTTATCCTCTCTCCTCACCTTTCCATATTCGCTTCCGGCTTCTCTCCTCACTTCTCGTCTGTCCTGTGCTTTCTATCGTTTTCCCTGCCCTTGTAATTTTCTTTCTTTTACCTGTCTCCACGTGTGGTTGAACCATTGGCTCTCTTTGTTTTTGCCATTTTCTCTTCTGGGTGTAAAGTTCTGCTCTGCCTCCCAGCCGTCCCCAACTAGATACGTCGTCATCTCATTGGCTGACCCTCCTTCCGGTTCCTTTTCCCAATGAACTGCATTTAGAAATTCTCTGATCTCTTCAGTTTTCTTTTTTGAAGTCTGTCCCTTATGGTCCCAAGTACCAATGTCTCTCATGTTCCGTTTCACCTATGTGAGATGTTATTCTGGAACATACTAGTTCTAGTCGTGCTAGGTTTATCTCCCCCATCTCTCTCTCATGTGTGTGTGAGTGTGTATGTGTAAGTGTGTGTCTTTGTGTGCGTGTCTACGTTCGCGTGCACGCATGAACATCTACAGTACGTTTATTAAAAAACTACATGCTTTGAAAACGAGACCAACTGACTACATATCATCCCACAGTTCCCGCATGTCCTGGTGCCTCTACTCTGTCAGGGGAAGCTAACACAACCAGGCCTTCCCTCTCAGCCAGACGGGAGAGTTTCTGCAATATTAGTGAGAAGGCAAAATATTAACAACTGGCTGACGAGCCACAACGGGAAGACACACAAGACTTTGCTACATTTTATTAGTATTCGTATTAGTCATTTAATGGAAAACTCTTAGTTTTTTTTAAATGTGTGAACACGTTACTTTTATTTACATCTCATGAAAGATTTCTATAATACATGTAATATACAGGATACTGATAACAGGAAGCTAATTTTTCTTTTTACAAAGCACCAGAATTGTTTGTATATACATCGGTTTAAACATATTCTACTTTTAACATAATCAAATTTACTCAGATTTTCTTCATGTTGATATACTGACCACTTCACACTCTTATTACATAAATCATAATCACATTCCACAATTCGTATACATTTTGATGAATAACTTCCTATTAGTATCATTGAAAGATGTTGAAAGAGTTGGAGCACCTTCTGTACTTCCTGTTACACCCAGCGATGTGTTCACATCTGCTTTACACACGACCCAGACATCAAACTGTATACATCACCTTACGTGGTTCTTCTGAATACGTAACCAGTTTTATCCACTATTGGATAGATTTAAATTGTATTTATCATTAATTGTATGGCTGGTTAGTCAATATTATGACTAGTGGTTCTTAAGTTGAGGTAAATTTTGACCTTCAACCAGTGAGGTAATTGATGTATCCTGGTACTCTCTCGTGTTGTCTTTTTAGTCCTCATATATATGGGTCATAGTGACCGTGTGGATAAATCAAGACGAGAAGTCATTATCATTATAGTAGTAGTGGCTACAACTGTGTAGTAATGCGACTCGCCATCATTGTCTATAAACGGGATCCCGTTCCGGATGCAAACTACACTGAATTAGTATGTGTTTGAGATCTGACTCCATCTTCAGGAACCTAACCTCTCCTGAAGAACCAGAGTAGAGTCTGTATTTGGATTATTCATCCAGGACTAGAATGTCTTCCGATCATCACTTTTCATGTGCTACTTGTCGACTGCCATCACTACAATACATTTGCTTCTTCAGTGGAATAGGAAAAACAGCAGAACTCACTCCAGAACATCGGCTAGCTAAGTAGTCCCTCATCGCAAGATCCTGGGTCATTCTTTAATATTTTTTATTTATTTTTATTCTTTCGTGATAAAATAAACTCTGAATGGGAATTAGCCTGGTTACAAATTTTTGCTCCCTGTAAGCTTTTGAACGTTCTTAATCAGTTGGAGGCTCCAAGCTCTTTCTATAAATTCTATGACGAGCCTGACGCACTGTGGCATGCTACGAATATGTTACATTTTAATCGGCGTATGTCACTCACATACGGGCTGCCTCCCAATCAGCAAACCGGGTGCTAAGGATTTAACGATCAATAGGGTACCCGTTGTTCAATCAGTACCTTGGTTCATTGGCCAATCACAGACACGCCCGCCAAAACTGAAGCAATGTGGGTTACTTGTGCAAAGCGAACTGACAGACTTGCCTGAGCCGTTGGTTGAGTACGGTGCACTCTCTGGCTTCTGCTTCTGCCATCTTTTGTTACCGTGGTGTACACTTACTATTTCACCTCTGTATATATTTTACATACTTGTATATATCTGGCAAATTATATCTGTTGAAGGAAAATGTTAGTCATATACTGTTGTTGAGTTTTGTTTTCTCCACTTTGAATCCCATTACGACCAGGTCACAGGCCATACTGTACTTGTGTTCGTAATACGCACGTTGTGTACAGAGGCCTGAAACATTCTTTGTTGAGATTTTTGAAGGCTGTTGATACCCTCGCCTAGGCTGCCAAAATAGCATGCGTGTGTATGTGTGTGTGTGTACTCACCTAATTGTGGTTACAGGGGTCGATTCATAGCTCCTGGCCCTTTGTGTGTGTGAGAAAGAGAGAGAGAGAGAGAGAAAGCGCGTGCCTGCGTGTATGTCTAAATGTCTGGAGGTGAGCGAGCGAGTGGCTCAGTATGAATGTTGGCGTAATGACTTTGCATTAACTAAGCAAGATGAAGGTAATTCAACATTATACATGGTCTAATATCACTTTACGTATCTTGCAACGCTGGCTTTCTCTATATCCACTCTATATCCCGCACCACCCGCATACACGCTAATTCTGCTTCCTGTCAAGGGTTTTCTCACTGGATACATCACCATCAACTTTAAGCTTGACCCATCATGCCCCTGACGACAACCCTCTTTCGTTTACATTCAGGATGAGGCTAGTCCTGTAAAAAATGTTCCCCTCACAGGCAGATGTGTGTGTCAGGGGATGATGAAGAAAGGAAAAAATGCCTACGAACTGTTCTTCGTGGTGGCTGTGCCTATTTGCCTCTTTCGGAGGCTAAGCCTGTGTGCTGCTTGTAATGGCCAGGTCTATGTGCTTGTGTCCTGTGTTTATTGTGACTAGGCCTATGGGCTGCTTGTGGTGGCTAAATTAATGCGTTGTTTATAGTGGCTAGGCCTATATTTGCTTGGCGTGTCTAGGCATATGTGCTTTTTATGGTGGCTAGGCCTATGAAGCTATACATGCCAATTTGTTGTTAACATTCCGATTTACAATATTTTATTCACTTGTGGATAAGATAATTCTCCATAATTCTTCATGATAAAAACATTTATCACATACTATCGCTGTAGATCCTTACTACAACTTCTACTAATACACTAAAAAACATCCCGATACCTTCTGGCAGGGATAATCACTGTTACGGACTCATCAGTCGTGTTGTCTAAAAAAAAATATCCTCTAATAGGAGTAACGTAATTATTAAAAATAACGGTTGGGTTTAGTCCTGACTCTTTCTCTTCGACTGCAGTTCTTCCTCTCACCGGCTATTCTTCGTCTGTCCCCACTTTTTCCTCGCCCCTAGTGAGTCCTTGAACTGAACAGGAGTAACGTCCCTAACAAATCAAAATCCTGGTTTACATATGTTGTACTACGCTACTGCAGAAGGTTTCCTTAATTTTGGCATAGTCATAGTTAGAATCCACGCTTTTCTATGGAGGATACGAATTTTAGCTGGTATTCGGCTGGTATCAACGTATATGCCTCCACGGCAATAACCTTCATGAAGGCATAATCTGTTTATTCATAGACAGACATATTGGCCATAAACTCCCGAGCCTTACAATGTAGCCAGGAATGCAATAATGCGGCCCGGTGTTATTTTGGTCAGTTCAAAGCAGCCGTGTGGTTTTCGATTATATCGAAATATCGATCCATGTCAGCGTCATTAAATTTCGGAACAAGGGCAGCAGCATTTCACATTAAGTTGACATTTTGTTTTGATTTAGAAAGGATATTGTAAACAGAGTAGACGGTGAGTTGAACTGTTTGCCTTGTAGGGTTATTGAAGCTAGAACCCTTGGGTAGCTTCAAATTTAGGTTAGATAAATACACGAGCTAATAGAATTAATGAAGGAAAAAAGGTGAGTGGTGCTTTGAGATACCTGTGGAGACAAAAAACGTTATCCATGGAGGCAAAGAAAGGAATGTACGAGAGTATATATTGTGGTACCAACACTCTTATATGGGTGTGAAACATACGTTGTAAATGCTGCAGCAAGGAGGTGGCTGGAGGCAGTGGAGATGTCGTGTTAAGGGCACCCACCTCAACAACCCCTCTGAAGAGGGTTGTTGAGGTGGTTTAGTCATTTAGAGAGAATGGAACAAAGTAGAATGACTTGGAAGGAAGGCGGGGTAGGGATCGTCCTAGGATTGGCTGGAGGGAAGGGGTAAAGGTTTTGTGTGTGAGGTGCTTGGATTTCCAGCAATCGTGTGTGAGCGTGTTAGATAGGAGTGAATGGTTTTGAAGAGCTGTTGGAGTGTGAGCCGGACTTGAGTCCTGGAGATGGGAAGTACAATGACTACACTCTAAAGTAGAGGTTTGGGATATTTTCTGTTTGGAGGGACATCTAAACTGTCGTATCTGAGCGCCTCTGCAAAGACAGTGATTATGTATGAGTGATGATGAGTGTTGAATAATGAAAGATTTTTCTTCCTTTTTTGGGTTAACTTGCCTCGGTGGTAAACGGCGGACGTTTTAAAAAAATACACAGCTGAGAGGGGTTGGATTTGAGTGGATCATCGCACTTGAGTTAACAGGGTTATCAAAGCTTATTCCTTAGGTAACACTGATAATTGGCTGGGCGAATATTTTTGTTAGTAGGTTTGGATTTGACAAGAACCTGCGAAGTATGGGCCTGGTGCAGTGTTCCTTGTTTTTTATGTTTCTTAGTCTTGACATGAACATCAAACGTTATCGTGTATGCATATCGGTAAGTTCCAGGGAGGTTTTCAAAAATAATCTCCTTAGAATTCTTGCACCCGTCATTTGGAGCTTCCAACATTACACCGAATCACTAATTCATACTGTCCTAGATGGCAGACACATAGCAAATTTTAACATATGTATATATTCTCAAAATGCTATAGTTCTTTTTGCTAATTAAAAGGAATTAATACTAAAATAAATATATAAATGCATTAACAAGCATTTTCCGTATCATTTACTCGTACACACACACACACACACACACACACATATACTTAATTAACCAAAGGGCTTCCAGTATTATTTAAATGCTGGCCAGAGAAAATGCAGCCAATAACTTGATTACAAAGTCTGGGGATAAACTAGGAGAGATGTCTACTTGGCTCACAACGAACAAACTCATTCAATATTGATAAGACCTTCTGCACAGTGCTTGTAAACAAAGCTAAAAAAAATATTCATTTGAACATAAATACACCAATCGAAAGTCAGGATTAGGATAAATTCTTGGGTATACCTGGGAATACTCTGCACTACTGTCTAATCTAGTCCTACCTCACTTATGGGATTTATATACGAGGATCAATAACAGCAAACTACCTGAAATTTCGCTGTTACTCCAAATAAAAAATTGCTCTGGGAATAATCTCTCTTTCTGATATGGGTCAACAAACTTTTCCCCTGTTCAAAAGTTTTCAGTTTGCTCAATATTCAAAATATTCATACTACTTTGCACGCTATGTATACTGGGCACTCAATACAAACATTAACCCAGAGCTTATTAACCCCGGAGGGTTGCAAGGATCATGCAGCTCTTCCATATACCATGCGTACGACTCAACCTGCTTTGAAATTCCATGCAAATCTAAGATCCAAAACATGAAACACTCTTCTGAAAATGCATGAAGTTCTCTATCTGACAACTGTTTTTATAAAAAAAATTGAAGGAAAGATACCTCTTAGATCTTACTTTTATGTAATAGTAAGTAATCTACCGAAAATACTAATTCGGTATTATCACAATTATTCCACCTGTAAAAAATGCGCATCATTATCCAATAAGTTATTTGCATTCTGTCGCTTCATTTTTTAACACAGTATCCCTTCCCACACCAAATGAAACACATTCACCAACATTCACACAATCGCCGCCATTCCAAAAGTGGGCTGACATCACAATCAGATTACTCCTCCGACTGTAACATTCCCATCGCTCCTTCGGAGTGTTGGCAATGTACTTCCCACATTCAGAACTCAAGATCGGCTAACCGGTTTCCTGAATTCTTCCCAAAAAGTTACCTTGCTCTAACTCCAACAGCACATCCATTACAAAACACTTGTTTCCATTCAATCCTAACACCGCACAAGCCTTCTCTTCTTAACAGCTGTACTGCTACATACTGGCTAAATATATATGCTATTAAAAGTATTAAGTACTATTGAATTTTAGAATTAGTTTGCCAGAAATGCTTTTGTTAATAGCTTTCTTCAGAGCGCACATTAGTAATTGTATCAAATTACCTTTATATCATGATTATATCAGAACTGTAACCAAACGTAATGCACACCATCCATTGTAATCTCTATGTAAATTTTTAATGAAATACTTTTATATTTTCACTTTCTTTTTCATATTGTGTCTGCTGCTTAAGGAACTGTAAGGGTTACGAGGTGGCCTCCCCATCACTTAACAGGTGTTGACTTAATTATTTACCTGTTAACCCTTTCAGTCAAAACACAGTTTCAAGCCTATTATATGTTAGTGATAATATAATTAATCTAGAATCGATTGAATGTTAGTAGTCCCACGTGTGAATTTGCAGATGTTTACTATGAACTGTCGGGTGTAGTGCGGGTTGCATGTGTCGCATATCATCCAGGAATTTTCACATATCTATATAAAAGTATTTTTTTTTTTTAGAAAACGTGTAACTGTATTTTTAACCCGAATAGAAAAACGGCCAAATGAAAACAGTAGAAAAAAAGGTAAAATTGGTTTATGAGTTCAGATAGTCATCTAAAAAAAATCAAATTGAATTTTCGTTTATCCATGTTACGAGTAATACGATTTGGATGATTTTCCGCTGAAGACTACACATTTAAGTATACCTACGGATGATTATGATGATCAGATGCAAAGCTGTGAACCACACACACAGGTATAGCCTTCACTCTCCCCTCCCTCCAAGGAACCTGATGCCGTGGAGATGAATCGTTGGATAAGTGTTTACTTCGTGAGGAGAGGCGACTGATGCTCTGGAGATAATTCAGAAGAGTTTTTAAGAGACGAAGTATTTCGGTGGCCGCGCGATCCGAGAAAGGTATCCCCATATTGCACGACCCTCTTCCCTTTTACCTCAGTACATGCGATTGGAATAGTTTAGAGTGCAGCATAAATTTATTATGCTGAAGATATGAAGCTAATCAAAGGAGGCGCTCCATGGTATGGGTGGTATTACATGTATGAAACGCGAAAAGTGGCAGAAAGCATGTATAAACCCTTTATGTAAAGGAAAAAGTTGATAAAAGAGAGAGTGTAAGGTTTATAGAGGAATATTAGTTTCAATAAAGATGGTAAATAGGAGATACACAGCCCAAATCTAATCCAAACATTCCACTAAGAAACACCAACTAAGAAGTTAAACTTAATAGGTAATGTGTTATCATGACGGAGTGACCAATATCCTAGAACAAGACACCACAACGAACATAAAACAATGTATGTTTGAATTTGTGATGAAGTAAATTTTGATATGTTTCAAATATTTTTTTATTTATGTGGGGATAAAAGTCAGATATTTTGCTGAAAGTCAAAAACTTACCAACTGTATTTTTTGGTGGCAAGAAGATAAGGTACATTACATTATCTTAGGTCATCAGAAATTCGGGTTGGCATTGTTTAAAAATTATTGGCAGTCAGTACAGTATATGCCGCCATGCTGCCAAATATCATGTTCAGTAAATATTTCTTTTTTTCATTTATCTGTGGGCCGATCTTATTGAAACGTCGTCAAAGTTCCTTAAATGTACGCTTCTGAAAGTAGACCAAACATGAACGAAATCGAACGATAAATAAAAAAAATGTTTACGGGAACAGAGTAAGTTTATTCAGGTATTCACAAATACTGTTACATAGATTATCAAATATAGCAGCATATGTGTAGAGAACCTAGGATTACCCAGTTAATGGAACTGAACCCAACGATCTTACTTAGGAAAGGAAAAAATGAGAGACAACATAAAACGGACATTGCAATTATTGTACAACAAGAGGCCAATTGAAGACTGGCTGAGACTAGAATTCCTTAAACCCAGGTCGATGAGTATACACGTAAGCGTACACTTGTGATCGTCCCCACACTTTACAACAACCCTTGATCCACGATTCGCTCATTACTCTTCATAACTTTTTCATAATCATGTCCTCAGCCCCACCTACTACGCCAGCTCCCTGTCTCGCCACTATAACTTCCCTCATAACCCAGCATACTTGCCCTTTCTCCATTCAACCAGGAAGAAGGCCTCTGCTCCCTGTTCCCCCCAGTCAAATAGCATCCGCACCCCAGCACTCGGCTAGCAACCTCCTATGTTTTCCATTGCAACCAATCATCTTCCTCCTGCCTTCCTTGCAGCTAGCCCTCTCTGCACTGACCCAGGTTCCATCCTCAATGCGCTGAAGTCGGGATCAAAGTAATGGAGTCAATGGCTCGAGCAAATTAGGCTCTCTACAACCAGAGACATTTTCTGGTCCAGTAGATTTTCCTATATTCCCTAAAGGAGGGCAAATCAAATCTCTTCCTCTGATCCTCCAAGGGCTGGGTGGAGAGGGATTCTAACACCATTTCTGCTGGAAAGCAAGACTGGAAGCTGTCGTAGTTGTTACTGAAAATATAGTGAAACTTCTTACTAAAATCTAATTGTGTTCCAGCTCAATATAACGGTTCTTGAAGCTGGTGAGGGGGCTCATGATTCAAGGAATTGAAGCAACCTTCCTTTTCCTTGAAACAAAGCTGATAATCTCCTTCAACCCAGGTGCTGTATGACCCTAACAGGTTTAGCACTTCCCATAAATATAACAATAATATTTATAATGACAATTTTTTATTATTTTATGTAAGAAACCCTTTTCGTGGGATGGAGTATGACAGGGACACACAACAAGCTTTTGTTTCCGCAACATAACCATTAAATGACTCACGAAATCGTAATGACACGATTGCAAACAAACCATACCAAGGGTGGGGATAGAACCCGCGGTCTGGAGTTTTGTGACTCTGATCGAGCGTTCTATCCCCTCCCGTGGTATGGTTTACAACCAATAAATTGTGGCAACCGCATACTGTGGTTGTATCCAAGCTAATTAGAATAGTAAGGTAAACTAGCACTCCCCATAGCCATCGTCACTCTCTCCAGTTTAACGTATATGCAATTGTCTTTTCGATGTTGCTGACTCAGATCCAATCCCGTAGTATTTCGTCTCTTATTTATAATTTCATTAAATTTTGCGATATTTATTGCATTCAGTCTTTTATTAGAGTTGAGTCCACAATGACTATCTGATAAGAAATTTCTAATTTAAATGGTATACAGTACCGTCAAGTTGATGAGTAAGACGCAGGTTGATGAGTAAGACGCAGGTTGATGAGTAAGACGCAGGTTGATGAGTAAGACGCAGGTGCAACACTAGGAATCTGATGTAGCTTACGTCAGTAGAATACAGAGATGAATTATAATTCTACAGACATCACCCTAAGTGAAAGACAACGAAACTGATGAATTCTTTCAACAAGGCTGAAGGACTCATTACTGAATATCAAACTACCTTTCCACTTTATTTACTTCGCCTTCCACGAGTGTGATTCATCTTTATATTCGACTGATGAAACTGAAATTTCAACCCAGGCGAAACATTTCGTTGCACATGTCTTACTCATCAAAGAAATGTCTCCTGCATTTTTTGTGTGCCACTTCTTATGTAACTTAAGATTGTAGTCTCACAGGCGCTTTATTTGTTTTCTTATAAACTTTACCAGGTTTGCAAGTGGTTGTCATATCTCCTCTTTCTGTTTGCCATTAAATATAAATTTAACATTTTAAGTTTTCTTTACATTTTAGATTTCCTGATTTAGGAATAAATTCTGTTATGAATATTTCCTTATTTTTTTTAAAAATTTAGTCTTTATTTAAATGCGGGCTCCATATACAGGCTGTGTATTCGAGTCGAAAATATGACGAAAATAATTTTTTGTGTCCATTCATATTCGTAAGACATATCTTAAAATTAACCTAGGTTACATATTACTAGCAAATGTACTTGGTGTTCAGATTTGTTTTATCTTCTCTCCCAAATTTCGGTAAGATGTTCCTAATAATTTATTCCATTTAATTTTTATAGGGCCACTAGGCACATTCACACATTCCTTCTACATTACACCTTGCCGCATTGAAATCCAACATTCCATGTTTTTTAAAAGTTATTTTTTTTATTATTCTAGGTAGTAGGGTGGTAGACAGTAACCACCCAGGGAGGTACTACCGTCCTGTCAAGTTTTTTTCATGATGGTCTCATAAACACTTAAGCTATCAGGTGCATCTTGCTACCTTTACTTACACTTAGGTCACATTACACATGCATGTACACGCATATATATTTGTACACCTATCTGGGCTTTCCTCTTATCTCCATGGGGAAGTGCACAAATATTCTTCCTCCGTAAGCTATGCGTGTTCCAAGAGATGACTAAACTGCCAAGAGCAAGGGACTCTCCTTGCCTCGGTGGGATACGGTCGATTCGTTGAAAAAAAAAGTTTTTTTTTTTCAGGTATATTCATATAATTTTTTATTCTGTCTGGTAAATAGTTTATACGCGTTATTAGCGCAGTAAGTGCATCCTTTGTTTGTCTTCTGCTACTTGTATACCGTTATTATAACAGCTCAACAGGAGAGCAATACAGAACCTTCCAAACATGAACCAATTTTTTTCCTCAACGTGAATACAGAAATTATATACAATCAGTCTTTAAGAGCTTATCTTATATTTTCTTAACACTCGTCTTAGACTTTCGTATAGTTTAGGAGATCTTTTCTCATCACTCTTTTAAATTTCATCGAGTGAATTCTATTACATTTTCTGTTCATCTAAAAGTACACCCACTTTCACTGAAGTTTTGAAGACAATCCGAAATGAATAAAAAAAGCTCCTTGGCAGTTCCGTTAAATTGTAGTTCATGGCAATTTACCATCTTGCATACAGCTTTGTTTAAAACATCCAACAATAAATTCAATATTTCCTATATATTTACTTGAATGTTATCCTAGATATCTAACTTGCCTTTTGGAAACATAAATCTTCGTTTGTAAATTTTCTGTAAAATTTACTTTGAAATTGTACTTTAGAGTATTTATAAAAATCTCCCATTTTTTTTTTTTGTGCATTTTATCACTGAACTATATTTTTTAAGCTTAATTTTGTTTTCACTATTAATGAAAAGTGAGATGTGATTCAGTTTCATTACTTGTCCACCGTTTCCATCTTGAAATTTCTCCCTTTCCTTCCTCCTCATCGCCATACATTCATCGGGCATTCCCTGAAAGAAAGTGCCTCTTCTGGTTGCTGTTTTTGTATTTTAGTCCTTTCTTCCTACACTTTCTCTTTCGATAACCTGAGAATTCCAGCTTTAGACTTTCACTGCTGATGAATTTTACATACAAGGGTAGACTGTGAGAATAAATAATAAAAAGCAGTATTGAATTTATGCCTTAACAAATACTATGGGAGCAGATGGTAATGTCAATTTAATAAGCAACTTTCATGAGAAAGGAATGTTACTTAAACTCACAATGATCACACAGCCAATTACGTGGCAGAACCTTAATACTGAAAAGCATTCATACAAAGTCAAGAAGTTCAGCTGTTGTTCAGACCAAACATCAACATGGGGAATAAATGTGATGTAAGTGACTTTTACCTTGGAAGGATTATTAGTGCCAGACGGGATGGCTTGAGTATCTCAGAAACTGCTGATCTCTTGGGATTTTCAAGCATAACAGCCTCTAGAGTTTACAGAGAATGGTGTGAAAAATACAAAACATCCAGTGGGCTGTAGTTCTGTGGGCGAAAACGCCTCGATTAGTTAAAACAGTGGTATGCAAATTTTTTTTTATAAATGAACAGCACGTCAGGTGATGAAGTAAATGTATTATACTGCTGCAGGAGACCACACCGCCTTCCACAATTATTTACTAAGAATAGGAAACTGAGGCTACAGTGGTCACAGGCTAACCAACACTTGACAGTTGAAGATAGTAAAAATGTCGCATGATTTGACTAATCACAATTTCTGCTGTGACATACAGATGGTAGGGATAAAATTTGGTGTAAACCTTATGAATGTTGTGGGACGGGAGATTCACAGCATGAATGGGTAGCCGATAAATCTGTAGCAAGTGAGTGTTGCTATTTTATCAACATGGAACAGGATTCTCTAAGGAATGTTTCCAGCACCTTGTTGAATCCATGCCACGAAAAATTCAGGCTGTTCTGGGGGCAAAGTACTAGAAGGGTGTACCTAATAAGGTTGCCACTGAGTTAGTTACCATTTTGTCCTAGGCACATGACGATTAGACACTAGGCCTGTTGTATGTATGTATGTGTGTGTGTATATAAGGAAACACTTCGAAATGTTTCTGCCCTGCCGGGAATTGAACCCGGGCCCTCCGTGCGTGAAGCGAGAGCTTTAGCCACCAGGCCACCGGGGCTGTGTGTGTGCTTGAGTGTGAGTGTGTGTGTGTGTGTGTGTGTGTGTGTGTGTGTGTGTGTGTGTGTGTGTGTGTGTGTGTGTGTGTGTGAAAGCAATATACGGAGAGTAAGTTGAGCTAATCCGAGAGTGAAAAAGATTGTATCAACAAATTTTGCCGAGAATAAAAAAGACATTTTGGAGTGCGACCAGTAAATTGAAAAAGCATATTGAAACAAATGGATTTAACAGTTAAAACCAAAAGAGGGGAGCCATTAGATGGGGAGATGGAGGCACTGGGATGAAGGTGAATTTAATATCTGTTATATCTAAAACGTTTCTCCCTGTCCATCTTGTAGACACGTTTATGGATCTTACATGATGTGATACACCTCTGGTTCCTAGTCATGTCACGCGCTGAGTCATAGCATGTGCTCATTATACGCATACTTTGAGACATCATCCGTACTACCTCCGTTCTTTTTAATAAAAAAAAATCATTATTTTTTCTTCATGAGGATTAGGGTTAATGTTATATTCATGAATATTAATATTACATTCATAGGGACCCACTAATTCAAACGTAATTCCTCTGTATAGGTCTATATCGACGCTTTTAAAGCTCACGCCCCACTGTTACCGAGACATGCGAACCGAATTAATTTTACGAGCTCAGAGTGATTTTATCCGATTTCCGGCTCTGCTGCCTGTGGGAGCTTTGTTTTCGCAATCTTTATTCATGACTGAATTATCACCGTTTTTTTTTTTTTTTTTTGCAAGGTTGATGTAGGCTCGGTAAATGGACCATAAAAACGGAAACTCATTTTGCTTATGTAAAGTCTACGTCAAAAATCTTTTTTGTTGGATTTGTAATCCCCTGAAACATCTCTTTAATGGATGCCCTAATACATCTTTTTGTCTTATTGACTCATTTTTTTTTTGCTTCTATGTACTTTTATTTTTTTGTGTTCTTGATAACTTTGCATTATAACATGTATATATTAAGAATATTATTCACTTTATTGACACTCTGAAATCAGCATGTTATCTTCATGTTAAAGATAATAAGGACGTTGCAGGAGCTTTTATTGGGACAATGTTTCGTTGTCTTAGAGCTTTTTCAAGTCATTTATGACTTTATTAATACATACACTGATATAAACGTACCCAAAGCTGTTCCGCAGCATGTCTTCTTCACACGGGAATAAAAGTGTATAAAAGAGGAAATCTGGCGAATCTCTTGAAAAGATTAATGTACAGGATGGGTGACTACGAAAAGATCAAGAATTTTCTCGCTCAAGTGCAGAGGGAAAATGGATTTAGCAAATGTTCCACTCAGGAAATGACTAATTTTCAACGTAGAAAGCGTGCCTTCCACATCACTAACACTATTAGACGTGACACAGCAGTCAGAAAGTATGCTGTCCACACCGTCAACATTGCAGCCACATCTACCGAGCACTAGCCAATATGAACATCAATGAGTTCTGCCGCAATCATTAAGGACTTGGTCATAGAGAGGATCAGCAGAACCGTCGAAACTGGAGCCGGTCAGTACAAAATTCCTTCTGGGCGATGATATAAAACATACAAAGAGGCATCAAGAGCTCTGCAACAACATAAGCAGGCATGCAGCTGTGACAGTCAGAGCAATGTCGGCAGAGAGTCGTACGTGTCAGTGTTTTCTTGATGAAAAATCGACTACTCTTAACTCTCACAGAAGTAAACCTACTTTGCTGATTACGTCTAGATCGGTAAATCGTCATCCATGAGGACATTTTACCGGTTCACCATCATCTGTGATATGGAAAGTAGTGAATACTTGTCGAAGGTTTCTGCATAAATGCATGTAATATCTAGTAATGGAAATACAAAAAACCTCGTAGCCTATTTCAGTATATGAATTTGAGCATCCGTCTGTGAATCACCACGGACGCTGGCCGTACCACCTACCAGTCTCCCAACAACCCGCCTCCACCAGCGCCTCCACCAATATTACCACCATTCTACTGACGAGGATCCTAAGGTATTACCGGCAACTCTTTCCAATTTCAGATACCAGCATTGTGCCGTTGGAGATATGTATCATGGAGCCTCATTCCCTGGTGAATATCGCCAGCGCAAGGCCCACCTCCTCATCTCATTGCTTACACACACCTGAAGTTGGAACCATTCGTGTTGGAGTGGTGTATCCTTCCAGCTATTATGGTGATGGTAAGATAGGTTATGTTAATAAGGGATCCTCTAAAATGCAATGTAATGTAATGCATTTTTATATTCCAGTGTGCTGTATGCAATAGCTGGCAGATTTGTAAGTCTGTGTTTGAATTTGCACAAATGAGGCAGTTAATGTTAAAATTATGTCGAAAGCTCGTTTCTATAGTATATATATATATATATATATATATATATATATATATATATATATATATATATATATATATATATATATATATATATATATATATATATATATATATATATATATATACATATATATATATATATATATATATATATATATATATATATATATATATATATATATATATATATATATATATATGAGTGCTTTATTAATACACAGAATACATTGACAGAAAACACGAACATGAATACATTGGTACAATATATAAAAAATTATGAATCTCCTCCAGCTCCTCCGAAGCCAGACGCGAGCCCAACATTTCTCCTCTGGATGGCCACGCTGAAGCGTTGAAACACGAAAGTGGCTGCCCTTGGGTCCCTGGTGGTGTCGATGAGTCTGGAACCCAATTCTTTAAGGAAACGTGTTGCATTTTTTCCCCATGCTCCCAAGGTCTCTGATCCCACTGGGACAAATTGACACTGTTAGCTTATGTCCCTGTACTTGCCGATCAGAAGCTCCTCCCTGTCGCCCGACACTGTGAAGGATGTAGGTGTCAGCCAGTGTCGACACGGGTATAGTCCCATGCTAAGAGCTTGCCATTCTTCCAAGGATAGATGGGGATACCGTCGGGGCGGTTTGCTGGGTTGTGGGTATTGTTGGCTGCTAGTGATCGGGGCTCTCTCTCGGCTGGGCATCCAGCTGTAGCAATGGTTCTCTTTATGATGTCGTTGACTTAATTGTGTCTTACATGCCAGCTCTTGGTTTTGGAACAGTTTAGACCTTGTAGACCATATTGGTCAGCTTGCGCATCGCCGCAAATACACGTAAATTCCTTGTGAATTGGGGCAGCAAGGCACAGAGCCACTGCAATACGGAGGGTCTTAGGGTCGAGGCATGTTCCCATTGCGGAGATAGGAACTGCTTGGAGGAAGTCCCCAGAGTGATGTGCACTCACAGCTAGGAAATGGGCAGTCTCCCTGTCTGATGTTACAGCCCTAAGCATGATGGCAAACATCTTTTCAGTGATGGGGCCATCCCAACTTGACTGTTTGTAGGCCAACTCTGCACTAGGTTTTGGTGCTGGAGTAGCAAGAGTCTCCCATTCAGTGATGGCACTGAGGTTGTCCGGAAGAATTTGTTTTATTAACTCATTTGATGCTATGTAAGGGGATAGGAAAGCTGGTAGGGCAATCTGGGAGGATTTGCATACTCCCAACCCCCCAATCCTGACTGGAAGTGAGGCTTGCAACCATTGTCCATCTTCGAGGGAAAGATTCAATACAGTCTCTAGCATGATCTTGAGGAGAGAGTCATAGTCTTTGAGTTTCGGACTGCTGAAGGCTGGGAAACATCTCAGGAGGTACACACACACACACACACACAGAGCCACATGGGGGCCAAGAAACGTGGAGGGCTAAGATGCTGGAGGTGGTACTGGAAAATCTCATGTACCAACACGTAAGGGACACTACCAGAGAGAGAGGAGAGGACGAACCAGCGAGACTGGACTTAGTATTCACTCTGATTAGTGCAGATATTGAGGACATCACACATGAAAGCCCCCTTGGGGCCAGTGATCACATGGTTCTAAGTTTCGAATACATAGTAGAGTTACAAGTGGAAGGGGAAGCAGGAAGGGCTGCACGAATGAAGCCAAACTACAAGAAAGGTGAATATGTGGGCATGAGGAACTTCCTGCATGGAGTTCAGTGGGACAGAGAGATGGCAGGGAAGTCAGTAGACGTGATGATGGAATATGTGACAACAATTTGCAAGGAAGCTGAGGAGAGGTTCATACCCAAGAGTAACAGAAGAAGCGGAAAAGACAGGATGAGCCCATGGTTCACCCAAAGGTGCAGGGAAGCCAAAACCAAGTGTACAAGAGAATGGAAGAGGTACAGAAGGCAAAGAACCCTGGAGAATAAGGAGAGCAGTCGTAGAGCCAGAAATGAATATGCACAGATCAGAAGGGAGGCCCAAAGACAGTACGAGAATGACATAGCAGCGAAAGCCAAATCTGACTCAAAGCTGCTGTACAGCCACATCAGGAGGAGAACAACAGTCAAGGACCAGGTGATCAGGCTGAGGAAGGTAGGAGGGGAGGTCACAAGAAATGACCGTGAAGTGTGTGAGGAGCTCAACATGAGATTCAAAGAGGTGTTCACTGAGGAGATAGAAGGTCCTCCAGAAAGGAGGAGAGGTAGGGTACACCATCAGGTACTGGACACAATACACACAACTGAGGAGGAAGTGAAGAGGCTACTAAGCGAGCTAGATACCTCAAAGGCGATGGGGCCGGATAACATCTCTCCATGGGTCCTGAGAGAGGGAGCAGAGGAGCTATGTGTACCCCTAACAATGATCTTCAACACATCTATCGAAACAGGGCAACTACCTGAGGTATGGAAGACAGCAAATGTAGTTCCAATTTTTAAAAAAGGAGACAGGAACGTAGCACTAAACTACAGACCAGTGTCACTGACATGTATAGTATGCAAGGTCATGGAGAATATAGTCAGGAGAAGAGTGGTGGAGCACCTAGAAAGGAATGAGCTTATCAACGACGGCCAACACGGTTTTAGGGACGGGAAATCCTGTGTCACAAACCTACTGGAATTCTACGACAGGGTGACAGCAGTAAGACAAGAGAGAGAGAGGGGTGGGTAGATTGCATATTCTTGGACTGTAAGAAGGCGTTTGACACAGTTCCACACAAGAGATTAGTGCCAAAGTTGGAGGACCAGGCAGGGGTAACAGGGAAGGCACTACAATGGATCAGGGAATACCTGTCAGGAAGACAGCAGCGAGTCATGGAACGTGGTGAGGTGTCAGAGTGGGCGCCGGTGACGAACGGGGTTCCACAGGGGTCAGTCCTGGGACCAGTGCTGTTTCTGGTATTTGTGAACGACATGACGGTGACGATGATGTGAAGTTGATGAGAAGAATTCAGTCGGACGAGGACCAGGCAGAACTACAAAGGGATCTGGACAGGCTGCAAGCCTGGTCCAGCAATTGGCTCCTGGAGTTCAACCCCACCAAGTGCAAAGTCATGAAGATTTGGGAAGGGCAAAGAAGACCGCAGACGGAGTACAGCCTAGGGGGCCAGAGACTGCAAACCTCAACCAAGGAAAAAGACCTTGGGGTGAGTATAACACCAGGTACATCTCCTGAGGCGCATATCAACCAAATAACTGCTGCAGCATATGGGCGCCTAGCAAACCTAAGAACAGCATTCCGACATCTTAATAAAGAATCGTTCAGGACCCTGTACACTGTGTACGTTAGGCCCATACTGGAGTATGCAGCACCAGTTTGGAACCCACACCTAGCCAAGCACGTGAAGAAGCTCGAGAAAGTGCAAAGGTTTGCAACAAGACTAGTCCCGGAGCTAAGGAGTATGTCCTACGAGGAGAGGTTAAGGGAAATCGACCTGACGACACTGGAGGACAGGAGAGATAGGGGGGACATGATAAAAGCATATAAGATACTGAGAGGAATTGACAAAGTGGACAGAGACAGAATGTTCCAGAGATGGGACACAGCAACAAGGGGACATAGTTGGAAGTTGAAGACTCAGATGAATCACAGAGATGTTAGGAAGTATTTCTTCAGTCACAGAGTGGTCGGGAAGTGGAATAGTTTAGGAAGTGACGTAGTGGAGGCAGGCTCCATACATAGCTTTAAGAAGAGGTATGATAAAGCTCATGGCGCAGGGAGAGTGACCCAGTAGCGGCCAGTGAAGAGGCGGGCCAGGAGCTATGAATCGACCCCTGCAACCACAACTAGGTGAGTACACACACAAACACACACACACACATGGCATGGTGGCTAGCGCTCTTGCTTCACGCACGGAGGGCCCGGGTTCAATTCCCGGCGGGGCCGAAACATTTCGAAGTGTTTCGTTAAACACACACACACACACATATACAACAGGCCTAGTGTCTAATCGACATGTGCCTAGGACAAAATAGTAACTAACATAGCACCTCGAGCTGACCAGGATAATAAACACCAGACAGCACGGATTCCGGGAAGGCAAATCCTGTGTAACAAACCTCCTAGAGTTCTATGATAAAGTAACAGAGGTAAGGCAAGAGAGAGAAGGGTGGGTTGATTGCATTTTCCTGGACTGCAGGAAGGCCTTCGACACAGTTCCTCACATGAGATTAGTAAAGAAGTTTGAAGAACAAGCATGTATAACAGGAAGGGCACTGGAATGGATCAGGGAATACCTCACAGGGAGGCAACAACGGGTCATGGTGCGTGATGAGGTATCACAGTGGGCGCCTGTGACGAGCGGCGTACCGCAGAGGTCAGTCCTAGGACCAGTGTTATTCTTGGTATATGTAAACGACATGACGGATGAGATAGACTCATAAGTGTCTCTGTTCGCAGATGATGTGAAATTAATGAGGAGAATCACATCGGAAGAGGACCAAGCAGGACTTCAAACAGACCTGGACAAGCTTGACATCTGGTCTAGCAACTGGCTTCTCGAATTCAATCCCACCAAATGCAAAGTCATGATGATCGGAGAAGGACAAAGAAGACCGCTGACATAGTACAGGCTAGGTGGACAAGGGCTACAAACCTCGGCAAAGGAGAAAGACCTTGGGGTGAGTATAACGCCAAGTACGTCTCCGGAGGCACACATCAACCAGATAACTGCGGCAGCATATGGGCGACTGGCAAACCTAAGATTAGCGTTCCGTTACCTAAACAAGGAATCGTTCAAGACACTGTACACCGTGTACGTCAGGCCCATACTAGAATATGCTGCACCAGTCTGGAACCCACACCTGGTCAAGCACGTAAAGAAACTAGAGAAAGTACAAAGGTTTGCGACAAGGCTAGTTCCACAACTCAGGGGTCTGTCCTATGAAGAAAGGTTGAGGTAAATAGGATTAACAACACTGGAGGAAAGAAGGGTCAGAGGAGACATGATAACGACATACAAAATACTGCGGGAATCGACAAGGTAGACAGGGACAGGATGTTCCAGAGAGGGAACACAGAAACAAGGGGACACAACTGGAAGCTGAAGACTCAGATGAGTCAAAGGGATGTTAGGAAGCATTTCTTCAGCCACAGAGTAGTCAGGAAGTGGAATAGTCTAGAGAAAGATATAGTGGAGGCAGGAACCATACATAGTTTTAAGACGAGGTATGATAAAGCTCATGGAGCAGTGAGAGCAGAGACCCAGTAGCGGAGAGCGAAGAGGCGGGGCCAGGAGCTGAGTCTCGACCCCTGCAACCACAATTAGGTGAGTACAATTAGGTGAGTACACACACACACACACAGAGGAGCTATGACTCGACCCCTGCAACCACAACTAGGTGAGTACACACACACACAGCCCCGGTGGCTTGGTGGGTAAGGCTCTTGCTTCATGCACGGAGGGCCCGGGTTCAATTCCCGTCGGGGCGGAAACATTTCGAAGTGTTTCCTTACACACACACACATAAAACAGGCCTAGTGTCTAATCGACATGTGCCTAAGACAAAATGGTAACTAACACACATATATATATATATATATATATATATATATATATTACACAGTAACAGTAAGCAGTTATCACAATACGCAAAATTATGTGATTTCTCAGATCAAGGAAGAGTGATAATGTGAGAAATCACAATGTAGAGAAGTATAATAGAATCAAGCCTCATAAAAAATGGTTTTGAATTTAATATGAATATTCGTTTAGGATTATACAAATTAGATTAATTTATAATTAATAAAATTTGGATAGAATTTAAGATATATTTGACAAGTTAAAAATCATAAAATTTGGGAAGAATATATAAGCTGTGTTTGACAGGTCTTTGACAATCTCACCCACCTCGTTATAAAAGGAAGGGTGAGGTGTCATGTGTTGACCACGAGGTGTAATTTCGCCTTTATATGCCTTCCGCTATTTAATTTCTGCTTTATTTCTATTTTTTCTATTTTGACAATGTGAGAAATCACGAAAGTTTTTGAAAGTTTCATTATTTTTTCACAGTGGTTGTTCTGCATATTGTGATATAACCTACTTACTGTGATCTTACCATATATATATATATATATATAAAAAGTTTGTATAAAAGTTTGTATAAAAAAAAAGATGGGGTGGTAGGGAAGTGGAATATTATATATATATATATATATATATATATATATATATATATATATATATATATATATATATATATATATATATATATATATATATATATATATATATATATATATATATATATATATATATATATTTATTTATTTATTTATTTATTTATTTATTTATTTGTAATTTAAAAATCCATATAAATCACAAATCCACATGAATAGAAATGAAGACAGAGTAGTTGGGAGCTGGGTCACCTGACGGCGTTGATCTCCTGCTGATAGAATAATTGGGAAGGAGGAAAGGGAAGTGTTTGTAGCTCTCAGGTATTTTGAGGAATTAAGCTGTAGCTCCTCAACCTCTTACAGGATTTAAGGAACAGCTTCTAGGTCTCTTGTGAGCGTTGATGTGCTGTACTTGGGACTGGGATACTTGGAATAACCCTTGGATCGCTCAGTGTCCGAAATACACCAATTTTTTTATGCTTTTTCATGAATTTAAAAATAATATTTTGTATGTTGACAAGGAAACAGAAACAATTTTGCCCTGCAATATTACTCTGGGAAATCCATCGAACCAAATAAAATTCTGTACCAGAATTGTGCAGCGATTGAAAACGGCAATGGAGAGATCAGTAATTGCTTTGAA
>WNWK01007862.1:0-89540 GCA_009830355.1 Cherax destructor
AAGGTGAATACTAGGTCCAGTCTTGCTGGATCATCCCCACCTCTCTCTTGGTAGTGTCTCTAACATGTTGATGCATGAGGTTTTCCAGTACCACATCCATCATCTTGGCTCTCCATGATTCAGGACCCCCATGGGGCTCCAGGTTTTCCCAATCAATCTCTTTGTGATTGAAATCACCCTTAATAGTAACTTTGCTCTCCCCATGTGGGCTCTTCTGGCTACCTCGGCTAGTGTGTCTACCATTGCTCTGTTGCTCTCGTCGTATTCTTCTTTGGCCTCCTGCAGTTCTGTGGCGGGTTGTACATTACAGCAATTACCACCTTATGGCCCTCAGACTGAATTGTTCCTACTATGTAGTCCCTTTCACCCATTCCATCCATTCCTTCCACTTCCTCAAATCCCCACCTGTTCTTAATGAGCAGTGCAACTCCTCCTCCCCCTCTGCTCCCTCTATCTTTCCTGAGGATTTGATATCCGGGTGGGAAGATTGCATCTGTTATCATCCTGGTGAGTTTCGTTTCTGTGAGTGCTATTATGTCTGGGGATGTCTCCTTTATTCTTTCATGCCACTCCTCACATTTATTTGTTATACCATCTGCATTTGTATACCAAACCTTTAACTTCTTTTCTAAAACCGTAGTCTGGGGGGTATGTTGGGGTTGGGAAAGTGGGAGATCTGATGGGGAACTATGGGTGGTTGGTGTGAAGGTGGAGTTTGTAATGAGGTGGGTGGAATCATTGGGTATGGAATGGGTGTTTTGGGTTAGGTTGTTTGGTTGCATTGGGGTTGTCCAGGTTGGGGAACATCTGAAGGTGGTTGTATTAGAGCTTCCTCCTGAGTGTGTGTGTGTGTGTGTGTGTGTTGCTAGCCTCACACATTCACCCAGCTCGTCCAGCAAAATTATCCTTCACCTGAGTAGATGTGACTGATGTATAATGATTACGGACCTGCCATCATAACACTTCTCTTTCAATGCATTTGGTCACCTTTTAAAATAATTTTTGTTTTTTGTAAAATATTAGATATAATATCTGAAAGGTAATTAATTAATTTCTGTAATCATAAATCTTCTTTAATTTAGATACAAAGACAGTACTGGCAATTAATGTTGTTAACCAATCACCATCGTCGTTACAAACTGTGTTAATTAATTCATGAAAAAAGTGTTTACTCCTGTGTTTACTACGTCTGAGTTGCCAGTTTTTTTTTACGCAGCCGAGCATGAATGTGTTTATACATTCGCCTTAGTTTCTACTAGTCTCTTATTAGTTCGAATTTTTATTCTGTTTCTTTTTATCTCTATGGGAAGCGGATCCCTTGTCGGTTTAGCGCTTTATTTGATTATAATATGGGGAAGCGGGTGAGAATTCTTCTTCCGTAAGTCACGCGTGTCGAAAAGGGCAACTAAAATGCTGGGAGCAAAGGGCTAGTAACACATTCTATTGAATAAATTACCAGTTTGAGAGGAGGTTTTAAAGATGGTTTGTTTGAATGTGTGTGGTGAAGTAACGTTGTGAAGGAAGAATTGATTGTGAATGTTGTGAAGGAAAAGAAGCTGGATGTCCTGACTGTAAATAAAATTAAGTTAATGGAAATAAGAGAATTTCAATCTGGAGGTGTAAATGAGATTAAGTCAGTTGTATCTGAGAGAATCAAAGGTAAGGAAAGAGCAGCGGTAATACATTATCAATTATGGAAAGAAAAAAGGAATGTAAGTGTATAAATTTAAGAATTATGGGCATTAAAATAAGGGTGGAATGTGAGAAGTTGGTAACAGTAAGTGTTTACGAACAAGGGAAGAGAGGAGTGTAGAAGGGAGAGAGAGAGAGGTTTTGGGAGTTGTTACTGAGTGTTTAGGAGTTTTGAAACAAATGAGAAAATAATTGTGGTAGGGAACCTAAATGCAGAAGTGAGCGAATTTTAGTAGAGGATGTAGTGGGTAAGTTTGTAGTGTCATGGGTAAATAATGATGGGGTCTCTAATTAAACTGTGCTTAGAAAGAGATTTTGTAATAGATAATTCGTATTTTAAGAAAAAGATGATAAATGAGTACACGCCTGCACACACACACACACACACACACACACACACACACACACACACACACACACACACAACACACACACACACACACACACACACACACACACACACACACAATGCGAGGAATTGATAAGGTGGACAAAGACAGGATGTTTCAGAGATGGAACACAGATGGGTCACAATTGGAAGTTGAAGACTCAGATGAGTCAGAGGGATGTTAGGAAGTATTTCTTCACTCAAAAGTTGACAGGAAGTGGAGTGGAGGCAGGAACCATACATAGTTTTAAGACGAGGTTTGATAAAGCTCATGGAGCAGGGAGAGAGGACCTAGTAGCGACCAGTGAAGTGGCGGGGCAAGGAGCTATGACTCGACCCCCGCACCCACAATTAGGTCAGTACACACACAAACAAACAGATAAAAGTAAGATAAAAAGGTGATGGGTAGACTTCTGGATGTGCATGTTTCTAGTGGGGCGACAGATATATCAGATTATTATTTAGTGAAAATAAGAGGTAGATGTGGTACAAGTAGAATATTATCAACATGCAAGAGAGAAGTAAAAGTTTATAAATTAAAGGAGATAGTATAAGATATAAACAACTACTGGGAGAAGGCGGGCTAGAGAAAGTACAGGTAATGAACATAAGAAAGAAGGAACACTGCAGCAGGCCTAGTGGCCCATGCGAGGCAGGTTTAAATCTCCCACCGGCTTAAGCTAATGACCCAACCTAGTCAGGTCAGGTCACATTCACTTAAGGAAGGAACACGGTATCAGACCTACTAGCACAAGCTAGTCAGGTCCGACTCACACCCACCCACACCCGCTCATGTATTTATCTAACCTATTTTTAAAACTATACAACGTCTTAACTTCTATGACGGTACTCGGGAGTTTGTTCCACTCATCCACAACTCTATTACCAAACCAGTGCTTTCCTATATCCTTCCTGAATCTGAATTTTTCTGCGAGTCCTGTCTTGGCTAGATATTTTTAGCACGTTATTTTCATCCCCTTTATTTATTCCTGTTTTTCCATTTATACACCTCAGTCATATCCCCCAAATTCTACGCCTTTCTAGAGAGTGCAGATTCAAGGCCCTCAGTCTATCCTCATAGGGAAGATTTCTGATACATGGGATCAACTTTGTCATCCTCCTCTGTACGTTTTCCAGTGCATTTATATCCATTCTGTAATATGGTGACCAAAACTGTGCAGCATAATCTAAATGAGGCCTAACCAAAGATATATAGAGTTGAAGAACACCCTGAGGTCTTCTACTATTTATACTTCTTGATATGAAGCCAAGAATTCTGTTTGCAATCAGTAATATTAAGATCTACAATATTTAGTTTATATGTAGAATGGTTATTTCCCTGTCCAACATTTAGAACTTTGCATATATCTATATTAAGCTGCATCTGCCACTTCTCCTACCACTGTATCAGTCTATTAAAATCTTCCTGGAGTGCTCTAATGTCCTCGTTAGAATGAATTCGTCGGTCTATTTTGGTTTCATCGGCAAACTTGCTTTTATCGCTATTTATTCCTTAATCTATGTCGTTTATGTAGATTGTGACTAACAAGGGGCCCAACGCTGACCCCTGTAGAACACCGCTCGTGACGCTTCCCCACTCAGATTTCTCCCCATTTATGCAAACTCTCTGCTGCCTATCTGTCAACCACGCCTCTATCCAGGAAATATTTTTTTCTATTCCGTGTGCCTTAATTTTCCTTAACAGTCTCTGATGTGGAACTCTATCAAAAACCTTACTGAAGTCCATATACACAATATATTCATTACCATGATCTACCTCCTCAAATTCCTAAGTGAAAAAAATTAATAAATTCGTAAGGCAGGAACGCCCTTTTGTAAAACCGTGCTGAGATTTCTTGATCAATTTACGCTTTTCAAGATGGTTACGAATTGCCTCGGCAATTATTGATTCCATAAATTTTCCCACTATTGGTCTATAGTTCGAATAGGTATCACATTTGCCATTTTCCACTTATCTGACGCTATGCCAGTTTGTAGTGATATATTGAAAAGATTAGCGAAAGGTTTGCTAAGGTCCTCTTTACATTCCTTTAGAATCCTTGCGTACAGCTCATCAGGACCCGGGGATTTGTTGTTTCAATTTATCTATTTGTTTAAGGACCATGTCACTTGTGACCCTAATCGTGCATAGTTTATTATCATCCTGTTCTACATAATTTATTATTTCTGGAATATCGCTAGCATCTTCCTGAGTAAAAACTGATAGGAAGTAAGTGTTAAGAATTCTACACATTTCCTTATCACTGTCGGTGAGCTGACCCGAGTAACTTTTGAGTGGGCCTATCTTGACCCTAATCTTACTTCTGTATACCTGAAAGAATCCTTTTGGGTTAGTTTTCGATTCCCTTGAAACTTTAACTTCATAATCTCTCTTTACTTTTCTTATTCCCCTTTTTATTTATCTCTTTAATTGAATATATTGATTTCTTAACTGCCCCTCTCCTCTTTTGATTCGCCTATATATGCCTCTCTTTTGACCAATGAGATGTTTTAATCTATTGTTTATCCATTTAGGATCATTTTTGTTTGATCTGATTTCCCTATTTGCAACATAAGTTGTCTGAGCAGCTAGAACTATGCTCTGGAAAACGTCATATCAGCAATCATCACTACCTACCTGACCCATAGTCAGGTCATTCCAGTTCAGCACACCCAGGTAATTTCTCAGTCCCATGAAATCAGCCATGCAGAAGTTAGGGACAGAGACTTGATTGTCATTATTATTGTAATTCCATGATATATTAAAACAGTGATTTGTGATCACTTTCCCCAAGCTCAGCATTAACCTCAAGATTATTAATTAGTGATTCTTTGTTGGCAAGAACCAAGTCTAGCAGGTTATTTCCTCCAGTTGGTTCTGTCACAAACTGTTTTAAAAAACAATCCTGAAGCGTATCAAGAACGTCGTTTGACTAAATTTCCTGTCAAATTGCTCCAGTCAATTTGTCTAAAGTTAAAATCCCCCATTAGCACAACATTCTCGTATGTAGATGCCTTACGAATTTCTTCCCACAGAAGTTTACTGCACTCTATCAAGATTTGGGGCCTTGTAAATCACACCCAAGATTAGTTTTACACGGCCCTCGAGAAGCTGTAACCAAACAGATTCAGTGGCTGACACTCCTAATTTTATTTCTTGTCTAACACAACAATTTAAATTATCTCTGACTTACATCGCTACTCCACCACTCTTCCTGTTGACCCTATCAGTGTGGAATAATTTATAACCTTGTATGTGGCATTAAGAAGTCATTTTTCTATCTTTCAGATTGAGCCAGGTCTCTGTTATAGCAATAATATCTATGCTTCCTGCACTTGCAATTAATCTTAGCTCATCTATCTTATTTCTTACACTCCTGCTATTAGTATAGTAAACCTTAAGGAAGCTAGTCTCTCGCTGCCCTCTGCTGTCCCCCTTTGTTTGCTGACCTGATCCATTGTCTTTATTTGTAACTTTATGATGAATAATGTCTTTTAATTAAACATTTACTGTTTTCAACCCTAGTGCTGCAACCTGACTGTTTCCCACACACACCCATACCTCTATATTCTATTAATTTAAAATCCTAGTCAGGTCAGCAATGGTCCTCTCGATCGAGTTGGCAAATGCTACCAACCCTGTCCCAGAGAGATGTACCCCATCCCTTCCATACATATCATGTTTGCCATAAAAGTTGTCCCATTTGTCAATGAATGGGATTGCAAGTTCCTTGCAGTATCTGTCTAGCCAGAAATTTACATCAATTGCCCTAGACATCCATTCATTGCTCACTTCCCTTCTAGGCAAGATGCTACATATGATTGGAAATAATCCCATAGACCTAATTAAATCTATAGCTGACCTGTACTTATCTAGCAGCTCTTCTCTCCTACCCTTCCCGATATCATTTCCACCAGAATTGAGACAGATAATGGGCTTGTTCCCATTACCTGACATGATATTATCTAACCTGTTGACTACATCACCAACACCAGCTTCAGGAAAATACAAAAGGCACGGTCCATAAATCTTACCTGAGAGTCTCCGACAATCAACATGTTCTTACCTTGATTAGCAGGGAAGTCAGTGGTACCTTTAACCTCACTAACCACTGAAGTACACTCGTCCTGGAGAACTGAGAATCGATTTCCTACCTTCACATCTCCTCTATTAACCTTTCTTATCTTCCTTCTTCCTGAATTGTGAACCACTTGCCACTTAAAGCGGCTGCCACTTTCACTGTTGGTAACCATTTCCTCCTCACCAGGTCCAACCATCTCACACTCACTCCCAAACCCATCTAGGCGAAGCTTCAGCCTCATATTTTCCTCCTGAAGAAGTAGAACCTCCTTCTTTAACACTTTAACCTGAGATTCTAAAGCACTACAACAAGCCATGTGCTCGGTAACACTCCACGCTAATCCCCAGACAGCTTAGGACAGGATGACCTGACGTGACCACTGACCTGAGCGTTTTATCCTGGGTTATCCTACCCTGGGTTATCCAGGGTGGATTACTCACTACCCTTGGTTATCCTGGGTGACTAACACTACCTTCCCTGGGTGGCTAACACTCCCTAACCTGGGTTATCCTGGGTGGCTAACACTCCCTACCCTGGGTTATCCTGGGTGGCTAACACTCCCTACCCTGGGTTATCCTGAGTGGCTAACACTCCCTACCCTGGGTTATCCTGGGTGGCTAACACTCCCTACCCTGGGTTATCCTGGGTGGCTAACACCACTTACCCTGGGTTATCCTGGGTGGCTAACACCACTTACCCTGGGTTATCCTGGATGGCTAACACTCCCTACCCTGGGTTACCCTGGGTGGATAACACCCCCTACCCTGGGTTATCTTGAGTGGCTAACAATCCCTACCCTGGGTTATCCTGAGTGGCTAACACTCCCTACCGTCGGTTATCCTGGGTGGCTAACACTCCCTACCCAGGGTTATCCTGAGTGGCTAACAATCCCTACCCTGGGTTATCCTGGGTGGCTAACAATCCCTACCCTGGGTTATCCTGAGTGGCGAACACTCCCTACCGTCGGTTATCCTGGGTGGCTAACACTCCCTACCCTGGGTTATCCTGGGTGGCTAACACTCCCTACTCTGGGTTACCCTGGGTGGCTAACAATCCCTACCCTGGGTAATCCTGGGTGGCTAACACTCCCCTACCCTGGGTTATCCTGGGTGGCTAACACTCCCTACCGTCGGTTATCCTGGGTGGCAAACACTCCCTACCATGGGTTATCCTGAGTGGCTAACACTCCCTACCGTCGGTTATCCTGGGTGGCTAACACTCCTACCCAGGGTTATCCTGAGTGGCTAACAATCCCTACCCTGGGTTATCCTGGGTGGCTAACAATCCTACCCTGGGTTATCCTGAGTGGCGAACACTCCCTACCGTCGGTTATCCTGGGTGGCTAACACTCCCTACCCTGGGTTATCCTGGGTGACTAACACTCCCTACTCTGGGTTACCCTGGGTGGATAACAATCCGTACCCTTGGTTATCCTGGGTGGCTAACACTCCCCTACCCTGGGTTATCCTGGGTGGCTAACACTCCCTACCGTCGGTTATCCTGGGTGGCTAACACTACTTACCCTGGGTTATGCTGGATGGCTAACACTCCCTACCCTGGGTTATCCTGGGTGGCTAACAATCCCTACCCTGGGTTATCCTGGGTGGCTAACAATCCCTACCCTGGGTTATCCTGAGTAGCTAACACTCCCTACCGTCGGTTATCCTGAGTAGCTAACACTCCCTACCCTGGGTTATCCTGGGTGGCTAACACTCCCTACTCTGGGTTACACTGGGTGGCTAACAATCCTTACCCTGGGTTATCCTGGGTGGCTAACACTCCCTACCCTGGGTTATCCTGAGTAGCTAACACTCCCTACCCTGGGTTATCCTGGGTGGCTAACACTCCCTACTCTGGGTTACCCTGGGTGGCTAACAATCCCTACCCTAGGTTATCCTGGGTGGCTAACACTCCCTACCATGGGTTATCCTGGGTAGCTAACACTCCCTACCCTGGGTTATCCTGGGTGGCTAACACTCCCTACCGTCGGTTATCCTGGGTGGCAAACACTCCCTACCCTGGGTTATCCTGGGTGGCTTACACTCCCTACCCTGGGTTATACTGGGTGGCTAACACTCCCTACCCTGGGTTATCCTTGGTGGCTAACAATCCTTACCCTGGGTTATCCTGAGTGGCTAACACTCCCTACCCTGGGTTATCCTGGGTGGCTAACACTCCCTACCCTGGGTTATCCTGGGTGGCTAACACTCCCTACCCTGGGTTATCCTGAGTGGCTAACACTCCCTACCCTGGGTTATCCTGGGTGGCTAACACTCCCTACTCTGGGTTACCCTGGGTGGCTAACAATCCCTACCCTAGGTTATCCTGGGTGGCTAACACTCCCTACCATGGGTTATCCTGGGTGGCTAACACTCCCTACCCTGGGTTATCCTGGGTGGCTAACACTCCCTACCGTCGGTTATCCTGGGTGGCAAACACTCCCTACCCTGGGTTATCCTGGGTGGCTTACACTACTTACCCTGGGTTATCCTGGATGGCTAACACTCCCTACCCTGGGTTATCCTGGGTGGCTAACAATCTCTACCCTGGGTTATCCTGGGTAGCTAACAATCCCTACCCTGGGTTATCCTGAGTAGCTAACACTCCCTATCGTCGGTTATCCTGAGTGGCTAACACTCCCTACCCTGGGTTATCCTGGGTGGCTAATACTCTGGGTTACCCTGGGTGGCTAACACTCCCTACCGTCGGTTATCCTGGGTGGCAAACACTCCCTATCATGGGTTATCCTGGGTGGCAAACACTCCCTACCCTGGGTTATCCTGGGTGGCTAACACTCCCTACCCTGGGTTATCCTGGGTGGCTAACACTCCCTACTCTGGGTTACCCTGGGTGGCTAACAATCCCTACCCTAGGTTATCCTGGGTGGCTAACACTCCCTACCATGGGTTATCCTGGGTGGCTAACACTCCCTACCCTGGGTTATCCTGGGTGGCTAACACTCCCTACCCTGTGTTATCCTGGGTGGCTAACACTCCCTACCATGGGTTATATTGGGTGGCTAACACTCCCTACAGTGGGTTATCCTGGGTGGCTAACACTCCCTACCCTGGGTTATCCTGGGTGGCTAACACTCCCTAACCTGGGTTATCCTGGGTGGATAACACTCCCTACCCTGGGTTATTCTGGGTGGCTAACACTCCCTACCCTGGGTTATCCTGGGTCGCTAACACTAGCTACTCTGGGTTATCCTGGGTGGCTAACACTCCCTACCCTGGGTTATCCTGGGTGGCTAAAACTCCCTACCCTGGGTTATCCTGGGTGGATAACACTCCCTATCTGGGTTATTCTGGGTAGATAACTCACTACCCTGAGTTATCCTGAGTGGATAACACCCTAGGTTATCCTGCTGGGTAATTTACACATGTTAATATGTATGATACTTGAACTTATGTATACTTCAATAAACTTACTATATATCACTGAGAAGCGTCAACCCGTAGGGGTCACAGTTTGTGGGTCAGTCAGTTTAGATCCAAAATAAGTGAGGATAACTGTAGTTCCTTGGATCTAGATCCGTCAGGATCAACGCTTCTGAAGGAGCGACTTAACGAGACTCGTCACTGTTAGCATATGAGATATTTTTACAATGCAGAAGTGTTATACAGAGGAAGAAGAATGTGGAAGAGTCGTGAGGGAGTGCAGGAGAGCTGATGAGAGAGCGGTGAGCTTTATCAACAAATTTTGCCAAAAATATGGAAAAGTTTTAGATCGTGATCAGTAATCATAAGATGGGGAGGTGGATGGCACTGGGAAGACATAGGAAATATATTGATGAGGGTGAGGGGGGGGTAGTGATGTCTTGCCTTGATCAGGGAGGTATAACATCTTTTAGGAGTGAGGAAGAGCTCGATGTGAGTGTAGGGGAGGTGAATGAGGCAGTGTGTACAAATAAGAGGGTAAAGCAGCAGGGAAAGATAGAATTTAGACAAAAATGTTTAAAGCAGGTGGATATATATTTTTGGAGTAATTGGTACACTTATTCAATATTTGCATGAAAGGGTCATAGGCAGAGAGCGTTATTAGTTCCTTTGTATAAGAGTAAAGGGCGTAATAGAGAGTGTAAAAAATATACAAGAGTAAACCTGTTGAGTATACCGGGTAGAGTGTATGGTAGAGCTAATATTGAATTATAAGCAATACAGTGGAACAAGAAGGTCTTGGGAAGTGTAGGGAATTGTACACTAAGTGTTTACATTGAACTTTTAAAACAAACCATACTTAAATAAAAGTAAGGAACTTTTCGTTGTATTTATGGATTAAGAAAAGGCATATGATAAAGTGGATAAGGGATCAATGTAATCGATGGTGCAAATGTATGGAATAGGTGGTAGGTTATTGAAACAGTGTTGTACTGATATTGGTATGGTTGAAACAGTGTAGTATTGATATTGTTATGGTTGAAACAGTGTAGTATTGATATTGTTATGGTTGAAACAGTGTAGTACTGATATTGTTATGGTTGAAACAGTGTAGTACTGATATTGTTATGGTTGAAACAGTGTAGTATTGATATTGTCATGGTTGAAACAGTGTAGTACTGATATAGTTATGGTTGAAACAGGGTGGTATTGAGATTGTTATGGTTGAAACAGGGTGGTATTGAGATTGTTATGGTTGAAACAGTGTAGTATTGAGATTGTTATGGTTGAAACAGGGTGGTATTGAGATTGTTATGGTTGAAACAGTGTAGTATTGAGATTGTTATGGTTCAAACAGTGTAGTATTGAGATTGTTATGGTTGAGATTTTTCTGGTTTAATGAGTAGAGAGCTGAAATTTTGGCTGAAACAGAGGAGCGTTGTAATTGTTTTATGTTTATGAAAGAGTGATTTTTGTTTGGAAATAATAACGTACCATTAATATCAGGGTTGAAGCACAGGGCATATGGTTATTGTTTTGGTTGAAGAAGAGGCATATAGTTACTGTGTTTGTTAGAGCAAGACCTTCCTAGGTTAGTTCACACCATGAGCAGCTGTTAAGTAGTTATCTCAGTGTTGATCAGACGGGAAATACCAGCGATTAATCAGATGTCTAGAGTTAGTGTATGTTCACTCTGAAGTCTTTACAGCACTTCGTGACACTTATATTCTCTCCACACTTTTCTGAAGGAAAAGTGTGTGTGTGTGTGTGTGTGTGTGTGCGTGTGTGTGTGTGTGTGTGTGTGTGTGTGTGTGTGTGTGTGTGTGTGGTAAACGTAGCCACTTGATAGGTCACCTCCGCTGTGGGAAGTTTGTGAGGAGAGAACGATTTCCAACATCCGTAGCATTTCTGGTTCCTCTGGGATCTCTCCTTTCTTTCGTGTCTCCCCTCTTTCTCCTTCCTTTCTCCGTCCCTTCTCTCACTTCTCTTCCCCCCTGCTCTCTTTGTCACCCTCTGTCCTCCCTCTCTTCCCTCGAGCCAAGAGATGCAACGCGAACGTGTGTAAAGTTTTTTCTTTGCAAATAAAATTATCGGAGAGTGGAACAAACTACCTGGTGCCTCTGAATGCCTAGGCTATACAATCTTTTTTAAAAAAAGCTGCATAAACACTTTGTAAACACAGGATTCAGCGAGACACTATGCTGGAGGAAAAGTGTTATCAACGAATTCCTGATGTTACCTTGGTCAGTACAACAGGACGAACAGCTAACAATGAGCCTCCAGAGTTAACAATGGTAGCGGCAGAAGCAGAGATTGCAGTGGTGATTCTGAAAGTCTTGGCAGTGGCCACCGGGAGTCCTAGTTTTTGCTCCCAATCTGCTGAGGATATCCGGCCGTTTGCATCCACTACAGTATCTAGAAGTAGAACTAACAGTAACTAGAAACAGAACGACTGGTGCTCGTAGCTCTGTGGGTGGCAGTGCAGTAACATTTGTAGCAGTTGAAGGAACACTGCTAACAAGTAGAGGAGGTTTGTAGCTCATGTCTTCCATCCCCTTCAATCTCTCATGTATATTTCATGCACTTTATGTTAAATAAAGTATGGTATATTTTACCACGTTTCAAGACGGCAGTAGCCGGAGGGAGTAGAGTGGAGGGAGAGAGCCTTCTTATTTACTATCCTTGCTTCAGACATCTAGATAATACACGATTGTCCTTAAACTGCGTAGAAATAGATATTCCCTGGCAGATATTTTCCATGTGGAGTTCAGTCTTTCCCATGTTATCTCTTTCCCACGCTTCCTCGCTCTCGTTTCTCTCTCTCTCTCTCTCTCTCTCTCTCTCTCTCTCTCTCTCTCTCTCTCTCTCTCTCTCTCTCTCTCTCTCTATCTTCCTTTCGTGTTATGGGAAACAAAATATTAAAATACTAAGGAAAAAATAAATATATAAAATAATAAAAACATTTATCTAATATAATGGAAATATTGAATACCAATAAAACATATGAACTCAAAACAAGACTATTTATCACCAAAGACAACAGTTACTCACAAGCCTCGAGAAGGCACAGTAACCGGACACAAGAATATACTACATTCTGTATTATACAATTACTTCGCCTATCGACATAGTCTTCCACAGTAAATAGTAGCTGTAGCTCTGACCACTCTAGGGCATCACTTGACGTTCAAATAATGTATTAAAACATCAAAATAAGGGCTGCGACAAAACAGATATGGAGGTAAGAAGGCTTTTAAATCCACAAGTAGTGATCTTCACCCAGTCCAACACACAAAAGTAGGATTGAAGATGGTGGTGACAGGATGAACATGCTTTGTTATAGAAGAACATGGCATTATCCAGTAGTAGTCTCGTCACTCCCTACGGCCGAGAGACGAACATCAGCGGATGGGGGTGAAACATCACTGAATATTAAACTTAGATTAATCTTAAAAGTAAGTCAAGGTCTGATGTACCTTAACGTTACGTTGCAACGGGATGTGAAGTCAGAGTTGGTAACATAAACACATGGGAGCCTCAAATAAGATGAGCTAACATAGAGTTCCCAAAATCCTGGAGGTTGTAATACTTGAGAGTTGGAGAGCCAGGCAGTAGAAGCAGTAACTCTCCAAACACTGGAAAAAATTAAATAAAGAAGTCAGAAGGATTTTCGAAATACAGGTGGGAAAAGAGTGATAGTTGAAGACTTGGATAACAGATGGCGCTGAGAGACAGACACTCGGATTACGGAAACAGGAAGACTCACTCTAACAAGACGGACACTCGTACACACATCTAACATAGCCTTCTCTTTATACACACACAAACACGCACACACGCACACACACAGTGAAGAGGCGGGGCCAGGAGCTAAGTCTCGACCCCTGCAACCACAATTAGGTGAGTACACACACACATATACAACAGGCCTAGTGTCTAATCGACATGTGCCTAGGACAAAATGGTAACTAACTAACATCAACCACATAAACGCACATCAACCAGATAACTGCTGCAGCATATGGTCGCCTGGCAAACCTGAGAATAGCATTCCAATACCTCAGTAAGGAATCGTTCAAGACTCTGTACACCGTGTACGTCAGGCCCATACTGGAGTTTGGAACCCACACCTGATCAAGCACGTCAAGAAATTAGAGAAAGTGCAAAGGTTTGCAACAAGGTTAGTTCCAGAGCTAAGGGGAAATCGGCCTGACAACACTGGAGGACAGGAGGGTTAGGGGACACATGATAACGACATTCAAAATAATGCGAGGAATTTAGGTGGACAGAAATAGGATGTTCCAGAGAAGGGACACAAAAACAACGGGTCACAATTGGAAGTTGAAGACTCAGATGAGTCAAAGAGATGTTAGGAAGTATTTCTTTAGTCATAGAGTTGTCCGGAAGTGGAGTAGTCTACCCAGTGACGTAGTGGAGGGAGGAACCATACATTGTTTTAAGACGAGGTATGATAAAGCTCATAGAGCAGGAAGAGAGACGACCCAGTAGCGATCATTGAAGAGGCGGGGCCAGGAGCTATGACTCGACCCCTGTAACAACAAATAGGTGAGTACACACACAGTTGTCAGGAAGTGGAATTGTCTGGAAAGAAGAGGTATGATAAAGCTCATGTGGCAGGGAGAGAGTAACCTGGTGGCGATCAGTGAAGAGGCGGGGCCAGGAGCTATGAATCGACCCTGCAACCACAATTAGGTGAGTACACACACACAAAGTCACTGTCTCTCTTTCTCTCTCTGCCTCTGTCTATCTCCCTCTCTCTCTTTTTCTGCTTGTCTCTCTCTCTCTCTTTTCTTTCTCTCTCTCTCTCGCTATGTTGCTACACATTAAAATTGCCGAGAATTATCCTGGAAACTAGATGAGACTCATTGCAGCGCTGCATATTCATGTACATTATGGCTGGCGGTGGCCCCGACAGGCACTTCAACACACAAATGACAACTTTATGTTATATTCTCTGTTGGTGTCATTCTTGATGACGGAACACAACTGGACACGTGTAAAGAATTATGAAATTTTTTTAGTTAGTGCACAGGTGACAATTATCAACTGCGTATACATTTATTACGTTACCTGATTTTTTCATTTTCTCTTTTTTTCTTCCAACTATTCGATTTATGTTTCGCTCATAACACGAGAAGACCTCATCCAGTCGGCTTCAAATTTTCAACACCAGTGTATGGTAACTAGGGAAAGATTCTTGGAACATTTGACATGTGCAAGTGCCTTAAGACCAAATCTGTAAAGCCCATTCCCAGCTTCCTGGAATGGCTCTGATAATTTCCAAAACTCTCTGCGGCGTAGCTTTAAATGTTAAAAGAAGGTGTCTCGTAATTCAACAACGGAGAAGAGTAAAATTCATGTGTGTAGATGCACTTCTGTCAGTGTTATGTGAAAATAGTGTGAAATTTTTATCCCCGTTAAATCACATTTAACATATTAGGGTCATCCTCTTTTGTATGACTTTAATATTTAATGGTTGATACATCTTATGTCCAGGATAATACCCATTAAGTTTAGTTTGTGTGCAGGCAAACTAACCAATATACTAAATAAATTTATATAACCTGGAATAAATATTTAGCCCTGGTGAGTGTCCAGAGAGCATAGTTCACATTGTTATTCGCCTCCACAAGTCCCAGTTTGCCTCTTTTATTAAATACTGACATTAATTTCCATTTATTAACTATTTAATGAACGATGATACACATTAAGATCACACTGAGTTGATGCAGATTTGAAATTTTACTGAAATTGTTAAAGAAAATTGAAATTCTTGGATTCAGAGCACTTACTAGAGGATGTCTATACCGATAGGCTTTAAACTTTCACTGACGATTATATTTATTAAAAGAAAGCTTGATTTTCAACTTGAACTGAGTAAATTTTAAACTGGCAATTTTATCAAATGGAAATATATATCAAATCAGACTTTTCTTCAAAAAACAGGAAAATCAATTATTTCTTTCCGAATGTCGAGAGTTTTAAATAGAATAAAACTGCAAAATAAAGAAAACTCGCGTTTTTATAGTTTTTTTTATTTTATTTTAACAAGCTTAGTGAACCCTTAAACACTCCGAGTTCACGGCTGAGCGGCTCGTTGTTCTTGTCTTCAATTAAGTTCCTTCAATACTTTCCTTTATAACGACAGAAAACCATATAACATCGACTTCAAATTTTCAACCCTGGTAAACTATTACTAGTTTAAGGTTGGTGGAACACTTAGCAAGTGCAGATGTCTACTGTTCAATTTTATTCAGATCATTCCCGAGAGTGATTCACATGAGATAACCTAAGAAAGCTTCTGTTGATCAGCTTCAAATTTTCAACTCTCGTAAATCCTACTTAGAAGGATGGTATTGTTAATGAAGCATGTTGGTGCGTGGTGACTCTTAATCTCGAAATGATATAGAAATATTTACATCAGGTAACTGGAGTATGCTTCATCAGAGAGGTTGCCTTAAATCCGGTGAGGGGCTCTTGATCCAACGAACTGAACTTATCTTCCCCTTCCTTGGATCGAATCTGAATGTATTCCATTCCCAGCTGCTGTAGGACCCCTACGAGTTTAACGCTTCCTCACTGATTAAAATACATTCAATTCTAAACACTGAGATATCCCAGGGATTTTGTGGAGAAGGTATATTAATGTCAGCAAGAAAGACTTTCTACACGACTGCATCAGTTTTTAATGATTGACGAGTCTTATGAAAACTTTGGAGGGTTGACTCTATGTAGGTGATTATTTTTGAACTCTACTAAACTTTAGTGCTGATGCGTCTACCTCAGTGCTGATGCGTCAACCTCAGTGCTGATGTGTCTACCTCAGTGCTGATGCGTCTACCTCAGTGCTGAAGTGTCTTCCTCAGTGCTGATGTGTCTACCTCAGTGCTGATGTGTCTACCTCAGTGCTGATGCGTCTACCTCAGTGCTGATGTGTCTTCCTCAGTGCTGATGTGTCTTCCTCAGTGCTGATGCGTCTACTTCAGTGCTGATGCGTCTACCTCAGTGCTGATGTGTCTACCTCAGTGCTGATGTGTCTACCTCAGTGCTGATGTGTCTTCCTCAGTGCTGATGTGTCTTCCTCAGTGCTGATGCGTCTACCTCAGTGCTGATGCGTCTACCTCAGTGCTGATGCGTCTACCTCAGTGCTGATGCGTCTACCTCAGTGCTGATGTGTCTACCTTAGTGCTGATGTGTCTTCCTCAGTGCTGATGTGTCTTCCTCAGTGCTGATGTGTCTTCCTCAGTGCTGATGTGTCTTCCTCAGTGCTGATGTGTCTGACTCAGTGCTGATGTGTGACTCAGTGCTGATGTGTCTTCCTCAGTGCTGATGTGTCTTCCTCAGTGCTGATGTGTCTTCCTCAGTGCTGATGTGTCTTCCTCAGTGCTGATGTGTGACTCAGTGCTGATGTGTCTGACTCAGTGCTGATGTGTCTTCCTAATTGCTGATGTGTCTTCCTCAGTGCTGATGTGTCTTCCTCAGTGCTGATGTGTCTTCCTCAGTGCTGATGTGTCTGACTCAGTGCTGATGTGTCTACTCAGTGCTGATGTGTCTCCTCAGTGCTGATGTGTCTCTCAGTGCTGATGTGTCTTCCTCAGTGCTGATGTGTCTTCCTCAGTGCTGATGTCTACTCAGTGCTGATGGTCCTCTCAGTGCTGATGTGTTCCTCAGTGCTGATGTGTCTCCTAGTGCTGATGTGTCTTCCTCAGTGCTGATGTGTCTTCCTCAGTGCTGATGTGTCTTCCTCAGTGCTGATGTGTGACTCAGTGCTGATGTGTCTGACTCAGTGCTGATGTGTCTTCCTCAGTGCTGATGTGTCTTCCTCAGTGCTGATGTGTCTTCCTCAGTGCTGATGTGTCTTCCTCAGTGCTGATGTGTCTTCCTCAGTGCTGATGTGTCTACCTCAGTGCTGATGTGTCTTCCTCAGTGCTGATGTGTCTTCCTCAGTGCTGATGTGTCTTCCTCAGTGCTGATGCGTCTACTTCAGTGCTGATGCGTCTACCTCAGTGCTGATGCGTCTACTTCAGTGCTGATGCGTCTACCTCAGTGCTGATGTGTCTACCTTAGTGCTGATGTGTCTTCCTCAGTGCTGATGTGTCTTCCTCAGTGCTGATGCGTCTACTTCAGTGCTGATGCGTCTACCTCAGTGCTGATGCGTCTACTTCAGTGCTGATGCGTCTACCTCAGTGCTGATGTGTCTACCTTAGTGCTGATGTGTCTTCCTCAGTGCTGATATGTCTTCCTCAGTGCTGATGTGTCTTCCTCAGTGCTGATGTGTGACTCAGTGCTGATGTGTCTGACTCAGTGCTGATGTGTCTTCCTAATTGCTGATGTGTCTTCCTCAGTGCTGATGTGTCTTCCTCAGTGCTGATGTGTCTTCCTCAGTGCTGATGTGTCTTCCTCAGTGCTGATGCGTCTACCTCAGTGCTGATGTGTCTGACTCAGTGCTGATGTGTCTGACTCAGTGCTGATGTGTCTTCCTAATTGCTGATGTGTCTTCCTAATTGCTGATGTGTCTTCCTCAGTGCTGATGTGTCTTCCTCAGTGCTGATGTGTCTTCCTCAGTGCTGATGTGTCTTCCTCAGTGCTGATGTGTCTGACTCAGTTCTGATGTGTGACTCAGTGCTGGTGTGTCTGACTCAGTGCTGATGTGTCTTCCTTAGTGCTGGTGTGTCTGACTCAGTGCTGATGTGTCTTCCTCAGTGCTGATGTGTCTGACTCAGTGCTGATGTGTGACTCAGTGCTGATGTGTCTGACTCAATGTTGATGTGTCTGACTCAGTGCTGATGTGTCTGACTCAGTGCTGATGTGTCTGACTCAGTGCTGATGTGTCTGACTCAGTGCTGATGTGTCTGACTCAGTGCTGATGTGTCTGACTCAGTGCTGATGTGTCTGACTCAGTGCTGATGTGTCTGACTCAGTGCTGATGTGTCTGACTCAGTGCTGATGTGTCTGACTCAGTGCTGATGTGTCTGACTCAGTGCTGATGTGTCTGACTCAGTGCTGATGTGTATGATGCGTGCTTTTACGTTGTTCAGGTTTTTGTCGTACATTTTTTGTTAAATTTAGTTCCCATGAAACAACTAGAGAAAGTCTCTTTTGATTAGAAATAAATCCCAGTGTTTGACTTTATTGGGTTAGTCTGGGGTAAATCTGCATAATGCAATTTTTAAAAGCCCATAACACCAGTGTTCCCTCAAGACCATTGTAAATTTTGCAGTTAATGTTCCCAACGCTTATATAACAATTACTTGCCTGCTTATTCCTTAAACTTTTGGCTTGTGTAGGTACTAACTGACCTATTTATGGAAGAAATTTATAAAATTGAAATACTAGTTTTGTGCGCTAATTTCTGAGTGCCTCATCCAATTGGTATGTACACTTCAGCGCTGATAACTTAATAATGTTGATGTACTTTGAGATATTGGTGTGTCTTAGTGGAAGGTTGAATCAATTTTGGGATCTGTATCTATTCTAATGTACCATTTTTATTGAAGAAATTTGGATAAGAATAATCTTCATGCAGTAACTCGTGGTTGCCTCCTCTGATCCACTTCAAGGTTGACATTTAACTACTATAGAACGTACGTCACACTATTTCTTTCGCGTGTGTTAAGGTACAGGGGACTCGGTTACACTACACGACGATATCTTTCTAGACCGAAATACATCTAGTTAGTATAAAAAAAAAGAGGTCAGGAGTGTGTATATTTTTGTATTTCATCGTCTGCTATATACAGTATAGCAGAGAAGTGTCTCTCAGCGTATATACTGTAAAATATTCTTGATTTGTGATGTACAGGTCACATGCAGCTTTAATGGCCCTCGTGTAGTTGATAGGCACCTGATTTCAGATTGGTCTAGAACCGGTTTCTTATATTTTCCCTCTTGGTTTCTCACCTCGGGAAGGCGTCCTCAGTCAGCCAGCGTTTTGAAGGGAGATCCACGCTGTGTTGTGACACTTATGTGAAGCCACCATCCTCTTTAACTGGAAGTTGTGCTGTGATGGTGGGTTGTTCAGCTGTGTGCTGTGATGGTAGTTGTTCAACTGTGTGCTGTGATGGTGGGTTGTTCAGCTGTGTGCTGTGATGGTGGGTTGTTCAGCTGTGTGCTGTGATGGTGGGTTGTTCAACTGTGTGCTGTGATGGTGGGTTGTTCAGCTGTGTGCTGTGATGGTGGGTTGTTCAGCTGTGTGCTGTGATAGTGGGTTGTTCAGCTGTGTGCTGTCATGGTGGGTTGTTCAGCTGTGTGCTGTGATGGTGGGTTGTTCAGCTGTGTGCTGTGATGGTGGGTTGTTCAGCTGTGTGCTGTGATAGTGGGTTGTTCAGCTGTGTGCTGTCATGGTGGGTTGTTCAGCTGTGTGCTGTCATGGTGGGTTGTTCAACTGTGTGCTGTGATAGTGGGTTGTTCAGCTGTGTGCTGTGATGGTGGGTTGTTCAGCTGTGTGCTGTGATAGTGGGTTGTTCAGCTGTGTGCTGTCATGGTGGGTTGTTCAGCTGTGTGCTGTGATGGTGGGTTGTTCAACTGTGTGCTGTGATAGTGGGTTGTTCAGCTGTGTGCTGTGATAGTGGGTTGTTCAGCTGTGTGCTGTGATGGTGGGTTGTTCAGCTGTGTGCTGTGATAGTGGGTTGTTCAACTGTGTGCTGTGATAGTGGGTTGTTCAACTGTGTGCTGTGATAGTGGGTTGTTCAGCTGTGTGCTGTGATGGTGGGTTGTTCAGCTGTGTGCTGTGATGGTGGGTTGTTCAACTGTGTGCTGTGATAGTGGGTTGTTCAACTGTGTGCTGTGATAGTGGGTTGTTCAGCTGTGTGCTGTGATGGTGGGTTGTTCAGCTGTGTGCTGTGATGGTGGGTTGTTCAACTGTGTGCTGTGATAGTGGGTTGTTCAGCTGTGTGCTGTGATGGTGGGTTGTTCAGCTGTGTGCTGTCATGGTGGGTTGTTTAGCTCTGTGCTGTGATAGTGGGTTGTTCAACTGTGTGCTGTGATAGTGGGTTGTTCAGCTGTGTGCTGTGATAGTGGGTTGTTCAACTGTGTGCTGTGATAGTGGGTTGTTCAGCTGTGTGCTGTGATGGTGGGTTGTTCAGCTGTGTGCTGTGATGGTTGGTTGTTCAACTGTGTGCTGTGATAGTGGGTTGTTCAGCTGTGTGCTGTGATGGTGGGTTGTTCAGCTGTGTGCTGTCATGGTGGGTTGTTTAGCTCTGTGCTGTGATAGTGGGTTGTTCAACTGTGTGCTGTGATAGTGGGTTGTTCAGCTGTGTGCTGTGATAGTGGGTTGTTCAACTGTGTGCTGTGATAGTGGGTTGTTCAGCTGTGTGCTGTGATGGTGGGTTGTTCAACTGTGTGCTGTGATAGTGGGTTGTTCAGCTGTGTGCTGTGATGGAGGGTTGTTCAGCTGTGTGCTGTCATGGTGGGTTGTTTAGCTCTGTGCTGTGATAGTGGGTTGTTCAACTGTGTGCTGTGATAGTGGGTTGTTCAGCTGTGTGCTGTGATAGTGGGTTGTTCAACTGTGTGCTGTGATAGTGGGTTGTTCAGCTGTGTGCTGTGATGGTGGGTTGTTCAACTGTGTGCTGTGATAGTGGGTTGTTCAGCTGTGTGCTGTGATGGAGGGTTGTTCAGCTGTGTGCTGTCATGGTGGGTTGTTCAGCCGTGTGCTGTGATGGTGGGTTGTTCAGCTGTGTGCTGTGATGGTGGGTTGTTTAGCTCTGTGCTGTGATGATAGGTTGTTCAGCTGTTTACTGTGATGATAGGTTGTTCAGCTGTTTGCTGTGATGGAGGGTTGTTCAGCTGTGTGCTGTGAGGGTGGGTTGTTCAAATGTTTGCTGTGATGATGGGTTGTTCAGCTGTGTGCTGTGATCGAGGGTTGTTCAACTGTGTGCTGTGAGGGTGGATTGTTCAAATGTTTGCTGTGATGGTGGGTTGTTCAGCTGTGTGCTGTGACGGTGGGTTGTTCAACTGTGTGTTGTGACGGTTGGTTGTTCATCTGTGTGCTGTGGTGGGTTGTTCAGCTCTGTGATGTGATGGTGGATTGTTCATCTGTGTGCTGTGAAGGTGGATTGTTCAGCTGTGTGCTGTGATGGTGGTTTGCTCAAATGTGTGTTGTGATGGTGAATTGTTCAACTGTGTGCTGTAGTGGGTTGTTCAGCTGTGCTGTGATGGTGGATTGTTCAGCTGTGTGCTGTGACGGTGTGTTGTTCAACTGTGTGCTGTGATGGTGGTTTGTTCAACTGTCTGCTGTGATGGTGGTTTGGTCAAATGTGTGGTGTGATCGTGAATTGTTCAACTGTGTGCTGTAGTGGGTTGTTCATCTGTGCTGTGATAGATTTTTCAGCTGTGTGCTGTGATGGTGGATTGTTCAGCTGTGTGCTGTGATGGTGGGTTGCTTGTTTAGTAGTGTTCTGTGGTTGTTTGTGGATTTGTTCGATAGTTTGCTGTTAAGTATTGGATGTTCAGAAGTGCGCTGGAGTATGTGGTTGTTCAATAGTGTGCTATGATGGTGAACTGGTTGTTCACTTGAGTACTATAGTGGTACAGTTTTCGTGTTGGAGAGTTCAATATTTTGTGGTGGCGTTCAGGATAATAACATCACACAATGATAAAGCTCAGAGTGTTCATCACACCGTAACACAGAAAAGACATATTAAATGATAAAGTTTGGCATTATAGTCAGAGCTACCTAACTTATACGCTACTTTCAGGAACTTTAGCGATATATTATTAATTAGATATTTTTAAACAAAATATCTGGTTTCGTCTTTGAAGTACGTGGCGCCAGTGTGGAACCTGCACCTGCTGAAGCACGTCAAGATGCTAGAATAAACACGATAGAACAGATGTAGGAGGTTAAGAAACTGACGTAGATCTAACAGCTCTTCAAATTACTCACTTGCCATGCGTTCAATCCCCAACTGTTCCGTGATTTCTTTGCAATCATGTTATTGCGATTTCGTGAGTCTAACAGCACTCATCTGATGAAAAAACAAAGGAACCTTCACCTTGATTTTAGGTTATATAAGCTTTAATTTAGTAATTTTTATTAAATAAACTGGTTTCCGTAGAATCAGAGAAGAAAGTTTCTTCTGTTGGAGGGAGAGGTAGTAGAGATTTCCGGGAGGATTGTTTGCACAGCATTGATTATTTCCTGGTTTGTTGTGATAATCTCACACTTGTAGGGATTGACGATGAGTGTTTTCACCAGTTGTAGGTCCTCTAACAGGGACTCTTCAGTACCTGCCAGAGTGTCATCATCCAGGTACCAGATATATATATATATATATATATATATATATATATATATATATATATATATATATATATATACAGTAGTTTGTTGGACTATGTATTGATAGATAAAAGACTGTTGAGTAGACTTCAGGATGTACATGTTTATAGAGGGGCTACAGATATATCAGATCACTTTTTAGTTATAGCTACAGTGGGAGTAAAAGGTAGATGGGATACAAGGAAAATAGAATCAGTAAGTAAAAGAGAGGTGAAGGTTTATAAACTAAAAGAGGAGGCAGTTAGGGTAAGATATAAACAACTATTGGAGGATAGATGGGCTAGTGAGAGTGTAGGCAATGGGGTCGAAAATGTATGGGGTAGATTTAAAAATGTAGTGTTAGAGTGTTCAGCAGAAGTTTGTGGTTACAGGCGAGTGGGTGCGGGAGGGAAGAGGAGCGATTGGTGGAATGATGATGTAAAGAGAGTAGAAAGGGGAGAAAAAGTTAGCATATGAGAGGTTTTTACAAAGTAGAAGTGATGCAAGGAGGGAAGAGTATATGGAGAGAAAGAGAGGTTAAAAGAGTGGTGAAGCAATGTAAAAGAGAGCAGATGAGAGAGTGGGTGAGATGTTATCAGCAAATTTTGTTGAAAATAAAAAAAAGTTTTGGAATGAGATTAATAAGTTGAGGAAGCCTAGAGAACAAATGGATTTGACAGTTAAAAATAGGAGAGGAGAGTTATTAAATGGAGAGTTAGAGGTATCGGGAAGATGGAGAGAATATTTTGAGGATTTGTTAAATGTTGATGAAGACAGGGAAGCTGTGATTTCGTGTGTAGGGCAAGGAGGAATAACATCTTGTAGGAGTGTGGAAGAGCCAGTTGTGGGTGTAGGGGAAGTACGTGAGGCAGTGGGTAGAATGAAAGGGGTAAGGCAGCTGGGATTGATGGGATAAAGATAGAAATGTTAAAAGCAGGTGGGGATATAATTTTGGAGTGGTTGGTGCTATTATTTAATAAATGTATGGAAGAGGGTGAGGTACCTAGGGATTGGCAGAGAGCGTGTATTGTTCCTTTGTATAAAGGCAAAGGGGACAAAAGAGAGTGCAAAAATTATAGGGGAATAAGTCTGTTGAGTGTACCTGGTAAAGTGTATGGTAGAGTTATTATTGAAAGAATTAAGAGTAAAACAGAAAGCAGGATAGCAGATGAACAAGGGGCTTTAGGAAAGGTAGGGGTGTGTAGACCAAGTGTTTACAGTGAAACATATAGGTGAACAGTATTTGGATAAGGGTAAAGATGTTTTTGTGGCATTTATGGATTTGGAAAAGGCGTATGATAGGGTAGATAGGGGGCAATGTGGCAGATGTTGCAGGTGTATGGAATAGGAGGAAGGTTACTGAAAGCAGTGAAGAGTTTTTATGTGGATAGTGAGGCTCAGGTTAGAGTGTGTAGGAGGGAAGGGGACTATTTCCCAGTAAAAGTGGGCCTTAGACAAGGATGTGTGATGTCACCGTGGTTGTTCAATATATTTATAGATGGGGTTGTAAGAGAAGTGAATGCGAGGGTCTTGGCAAGAGGTGTTGGGCTAAAAGATAAAGAAGCAAATACAAAGTGGGAGTTGTCACAGTTGCTTTTTGCTGATGACACTGTGCTTTTGGGAGATTCTGAAGAGAAGCTGCAGAGGTTGGTGGATGAATTTGGTAGGGTGTGTAAAAGAAGAAAATTGAAAGTGAATATAGGAAAGAGTAAGGTGATGAGAATAACAAAAGAATAGGTGACGAAAGATTGGATATCAGATTGGAGGGAGAGAGTATGGAGGTGGTGAATGTATTCAGATATTTGGGAGTGGACATGTCGGCGGATGGGTCTATGAAGGATGAGGTGAATCATAGAATTGATGAGGGGAAAAGGGTGAGTGGAGCACTTCGGAGTCTGTGGAGACAAAGAACCTTGTCCATGGAAGTAAAGAGGGAATGTATGAGAGTATAGTTATACCAACGCTCTTATATGGGTGTGAAGCATGGGTGATGAATGTTGCAACGAGGAGAAGGCTGGAGGCAGTGGAGATGTCATGTCTGAGGTCAATGTGTGGTGTGAATATAATGCAGAGAATTCGGAGTTTGGAAATTAGGAGGAGGTGCAGGATTACCAAAACGATTGTCCAGAGAGCTGAGGAGGGGTTGTTGAGGTGGTTTGGACATGTAGAGAGAATGGAACGAGACAGAGTGACTTCGAGAGTGTATAAATCTGTAGTGGAGGGAAGGCGGGGTAGGGGTCGGCCTAGGAAAGGTTGGAGGGGGGGGTAAAGGAAGTTTTGTGTGCGAGGGGCTTGGATTTCCAGCAAGCATGTGTGAGCGTATTTGATAGGAGTGAATGGAGGCATATGGTTTTAATACTTGACGTGCTGTTGGAGTGTGAGCAAAGTAACATTTATGAAGGGATTCAGGAAACCGGCAGGCCGGACTTGAGTTCTGGAGATGGGAAGTACAGTGCCGGCACTCTGAAGGAGGGGTGTAAATGTTGCAGTTTTATAACTGTAGTGTAAAGCACCCTTCTGGCAAGACAGTGATGGAGTGAATGATGATGAAAGTTTTTCTTTTTCGGGCCACCCTGCCTTGGTGGGAATCGGCCGATGTGTTAATAAAAAAAAAAAAAAAAAAAAAAAAAAAATATATATATATATATATATATATATATATATATATATATATACATATACATGTCGTACCGAATAGGTAAAACTGGTCAATTAGCAAGAACTCATTTGAAATTAAGTCCTTTCTAAAAATTTCTCTTATACGTTTAAATTTTTTTTTTCATTTATGTTAATGTAAAAAAATAATAATTTTGTACCAAAAGAACCTTAGAAAACTTACCTAACCTTATTATAACAAGCGCAATTTAATTTAGCTTAATCCAACTAAATATATTTTAGATAAGTTTACAATAATATAATAATAAACAAACACAATTAGTTATATATTTTTTCGTTAGGTTCAGAATGATTTTTGCGAAATTACTGCATACACAAATTTTCGCTTGCTATTTTAGCCAAAATCTCAAGTTTTACCTATTCGGCACGACACACACACATATATTATTGTGACCACGAACGAGTGGTATTGATCAATAACCACACTGCACTAGCCAGGGGTCGAACCCATGATGCTTTGGCCCGCCTCATGTTGAGCGAAAACACATGACGCTCTAGTCCACTGAACCACACAATCCTTAAGAGTAGCGCATCCAGTAGAACTGGATGTTGTACTCGCTACCCAAGGACATACGGTGGTATGGACGCCTCTAAGCTAAATTCATTCTACTTCCTGTTTGGTGTACTAGCTCAACAAGCAGTATATTATATTATTGTAACCACGAACGAGTAGTATTGATCAATAACTACACTGCACTACTCTTAAGGATTGTGTGGTCCAGTGGGCTAGAGCGTCATGTGTTTTCGTTCATCATGAGGCGGGCCAAAGCACCATGGGTTCGACCCTGGCTAGTGCAGCGTAGTTATTTATATATATATATATATATATATATATATATATATATATATATATATATATATATATATATATATATATATATATATATATATCGTGCCTAATAAGTAAAACTGGTCAATTAGCAAGAACTACTCATTTAAAATTAAGTCCTTTCTAAAAATTTCTCTTATACGTTCAAAGGTATATTTTTTTCATTTATGTTAATGTAAAAATTTATAATTTTGTACCAAAAGAAACTTTGAAAACCTACCTAACCTTATTACAACAAGCGCAATTTAATTTAGCCTAACCCAACTAAATATATTTTAGATACGTTAACATTAATTTAATAATAAACAAACACAATGAAATATATTTTTTTCGTTAGGTTCAGAATGATTTTTGCGAAATTATTGCATACACAAATTTTCGCTTTTCTTATATGGCAAGAAGAGCGTTGCTATTTAAGCCAAAATCGCAAGTTTTACCTAATCGGCACGACATATATATATATATATATATATATATATATATATATATATATATATATATATATATATATATATATATATAACGAAAAATTTTAAAAGATGGAGAAAGGAAAAAAAATGGCAACCAGTTAAAGGTTTTTGCTTTTAGATTTCCAACTAAATGATGAAATTGTAAGCTTTATATCATAAAGAGAAAGATGAAAAAAAAAGACGAAGACAGCTACTATTATAAGCAAGGTAAGACATCATTTGCAACAGTGTACACAGCGCAAGATGGCAGCATGAACAACCCTCACAGTGTACACAGCGCAAGATGGCAGCATGAACAACCCTCACAGTGTACACAGCGCAAGATGGCAGCATGAACAACCCTCACAGTATACACAGCGCAAGATGGCAGCATGAACAACCCTCACAGTGTACACAGCGCAAGATGGCAGCATGAACAACCCTCACAGTGTACACAGCGCAAGATGGCAGCATGAACAACCCTCACAGTGTACACAGCGCAAGATGGCAGCATGAACAACCCTCACAGTGTACACAGCGCAAGATGGCAGCTTGAACAACTCTCACAGTGTACACAACACAAGATGGCAGCATGAACAACCCTCACTGTGTATACAGCGCAAGATGGCAGCATGAACAACCCTCACAGTATACACAGCGCAAGATGGCAGCATGAACAACCCTCACAGTGTACACAGCGCAAGATGGCAGCATGAACAACCCTCACAGTGTACACAGCGCAAGATGGCAGCATGAACAACCCTCACAGTGTACACAGCACAAGATGGCAGCATGAACAACCATCACAGTGTACACAGCACAAGATGGCAGCATGAACAACCCTCACAGTGTACACAGCGCAAGATGGCAGCATGAACAACCCTCACAGTGTACACAGCACAAGATGGCAGCTTGAACAACTCTCACAGTGTACACAACACAAGATGGCAGCATGAACAACCCTCACAGTGTACACAGCACAAGATGGTAGCATGAACAACCTGTCCTCCTGAAGCACCAGATGATTTTTCGAACAGGCTTTAAAGACAGTTTCTCAAAATGTGTTATTAATTTAGGTAAGGTAAAGTTTGGTTAGGTGAGACTGTAGTGTGGAAGCAAAATTTAGTAAATTACTACGTATAGTAACGCCAAAAAATGCAACAATACATTAAAGCGACAGAAACCGTTGAGAGTGAACAGAAAATGAGAACCTTCCGAAAGAATGTTAAATTAGACAGTGATATAATAACTGTTTTTTTTTGCAGCGTCAGTCAGATCCGACTGACTAAGCTACAGTAAAATACTGACTTTGATGAAGTAGATGAACATGACGAGAAAAATCTGCTGAGATAGTAAGCGCTGAATGATCTATCGCTCCTTGAACACAGTAAATCAGTGCAGCTCCACTCAAGTGAAGCTGTCAGTTAAAATGTCAGCAGCAAATCAGGAGTCACCTTCCGTGAACTTCCTGACCTTACCACCCCACAGGGAAGTTGGAGTGAGACAGGAAGCTGCGCTCCGACGACCAAACGACCGTAATCATGCTTGACTGAAGTCCTCGTCCTGGGTCACTGACTCAGGAAGGCACGACTGATTGGCTGCACCACTGTTGCCATCAGTAACAACAGCGAATTTTGTTTTATGTATATTGATATAAAACCTAGTCAGGTTGTTTCCTAATAACTATACAAGAAAATGAGTCAGACCCATTTTAGAGTACGCAGCACCAGCACGCAGCCCGCGCCTGTTCCAACACGTGCAGATGCTCAAGTATGTTCACAGGTTTACAACCGAATTGGTTCCAGTAATGTGCTATGAGACGTGATTGTAAAGAAATACTCCTACCTATCGTAAAAGGGATAAAAATCAGGAGTGACATGACCGCGACATAAAAGATACCCATACTAATTAACAGGGTGGATAGGGAGAGACTGGCAATAGAGGAATGGATACAAGAGACGGAAGAGATGGAGACCAAGTGCTCCAGTCTTAGGGTAGTAAGAAATGGAATGCATTAGAAGTTTATGAAGTGGAAGTAAACAATTTTAAAAGTAAATATGAGGCTAAAATCTATGAGCGAGAGTTGGTTGAGAGGCGACGACACAGCTAAGCTTCCATCTCCCTCACCACAGCTCAGCTTCCATCTCCCTCATCACAGCTCAGCTTCCATCTCCCTCACCACAGCTCAGCTTCCATCTCCCTCACCACAGCTCAGCTTCCATCTCTCACCACAGCTCAGCTTCCATCTCCTCACCACAGCTCAGCTTCCATCTCCCTCACCACAGCTCAGCTTCCATCTCCCTCACCACAGCTCAGCTTCCATCTCCCTCACCACAGCTCAGCTTCCATCTCCCTCACCACAGCTCAGCTTCCATCTCCCTCACCACAGCTCAGCTTCCATCTCCCTCACAACAGCTAAGCTTCCATCTCCCTCACAACAGCTAAGCTTCCATCTCCCTCACAACAGCTAAGCTTCCATCTCCCTCACCACAGCTCAGCTTCCATCTCCCTCACCACAGCTCAGCTTCCATCTCCCTCACCACAGCTCAGCTTCCATCTCCCTCACCACAGCTCAGCTTCCATCTCCCTCACCACAGCTAAGCTTCCATCTCCCTCACCACAGCTCAGCTTCCATCTCCCTCACAACAGCTAAGCTTCCATCTCCCTCACCACAGCTCAGCTTCCATCTCCCTCACCACAGCTCAGCTTCCATCTCCCTCACCACAGCTTAGCTTCCATCTCATTCACCACAGCTCAGCTTCCATCTCCCTCACCACAGCTCAGCTTCCATCTCCCTCACCACAGCTCAGCTTCCATCTCCCTCACCACAGCTCAGCTTCCATCTCCCTCATCACAACTCAGCTTCCATCTCCCTCACCACAACTCAGCTTCCATCTCCCTCACCACAACTCAGCTTCCATCTCCCTCACCACAACTCAGCTTCCGTCTCCCTCACCACAACTCAGCTTCCATCTCCTCACCACAACTCAGCTTCCATCTCCTCACCACAACTCAGCTTCCATCTCCCTCACCACAACTCAGCTTCCATCTCCCTCACCACAACTCAGCTTCCATCTCCCTCACCACAACTCAGCTTCCATCTCCCTCACCACAACTCAGCTTCCATCTCCCTCACCACAACTCAGCTTCCATCTCCCTCACCACAACTCAGCTTCCATCTCCTCACCACAACTCACTTCCATCTCCCTCACCACAACTCAGCTTCCATCTCCCTCACCACAACTCAGCTTCCATCTCCCTCACCACAACTCAGCTTCCATCTCCCTCACCACAGCTTAGCTTCCCTCACCACAGCTTAGCTTCCATCTCCCTCACTCGCGCATCAATATGTTGTCTGATGATAAAAAAGATCCTATCCAAAAAAATTAATGAATCTTTGAAAAATTAAGTTAATGGAGATACGTAAGGATGAGGGATTTTAATGAAGATTAGTTGAAAAAATGCTGCTAAATTAAAAAAAAGTTTCGATCGCGTCTATTTGGTCCATCGGTCAATTAAAAGTAAATTTTTAGCTGAAAAATAAAATATTGAGATCACAAAATAGTTTTACAGACAAAGATGTCTTGAGCAGAAATACATGGCGGTAAATAAAAACTGTTTATTGATAGTAGGAAAATTAATAGGCAGTTATTTACAACGTGTCAATAATTAGTTGTAAATCACTTTATAAAGAAAAAATTGAAAAAAATAAAATTTGATATAAATAATTAAAATCGCACACTACATCTATTCTACCTTCGACTTGCTTGCGCAAATTTCTTAATTACGAGGCATTTTAGTTCATCTTATGACTTGAGGTACACCCCCTATTACAAATAAAGAAGCATTTGTAATAACGACTGTTTGGGATACTAAGTAAAATCTCATTTTTCAGATTTTTATTATATTAAATATATATTATTAATATAAAAGCATATAATCTGAATAAAAACATAATCTAATAATCTGTGTAAAAACCTATTTACACAAAATCAGAGTACCAGATAAAAGTCACAAATAAAATCATATACCTAGAGCAATGTCAAGTCGCTGCCGTCTACAAGTGTCACGCAGGACACTACCACACCTTGTCATGATACTCCTTCTCCACCGTGTCCCCAGACACCCTTGTCTCTGTCTTATGGCACCTACGGGGTTCCACGACACCCGTACCATAATGACTCAATCGCTGTGTCACACGACACCTTCTCAGTGCCACATGGCACGCCCCCTGTATCATGAACTCTTTCTCTCATAAAGCCTTTACACCGCGTTATGACACACCCCAAATACACGTCTCAACCTGTGTCGTGCCACCGTCACAAACTCTCTGGATACATCACTAAAACCCTGACACTCCGGTTAACAATCTCCGGGTAAACAATCTCAGGTACATCGTCGCAGGTACATCGTAGATTCTGGTGACCTTGCCGCTCTCCTTGTTGTAGGCTATCACCAGCACCACACTGCATGAGTCTGCAACTCTCACGCAGGTCTGACTGGCGAACTCCAGTAGTATATCAGTGAGCTGGTGGACTCTCCAGTGTTGAATAGGGGAGAGTCTCGATGACACTGTCAGTCAAGCCGGCCTGGCAGTCAAACATCAGGTCTGATGACGTAACCCCTTGACTGCCGGCCGGTGAGGTAATTACCTAACAACCATTGTTAGATAGGGGGCCGTAACACCCCCCCTACATCAGTGGTTCCCAGAGTGGGCGGTACCGCCCCCATTTAGGCGGTGGAAAGATCCAGGGGAGCATTGAGGAATTTTGAATTTTCATTAAACTTTATACCAAGAAAGAGGTGTGTTCATATATCTCAGGTTGGGTGCTGGGGATGCGGTCCGGGAGCCAAGGCGGAGGCAGCCTGAAAAAATTTGGGAACCACAGCTCTACATCAATTCAGAATTTAAAAATAACTTTCAGAATGGAAAGTGGCAGCAAATGAAACATTTAAAGCCTTGGAATAATTCAGTTGCTCAAGCGATGCACCTTACTGAAAAATCATATAATAATATGAGCAGTTAGTATGCTTCAGTGAGCATTATTGCTTCACTGAGCATTATTGCTTCAGTGAGCATTATTGCTTCAGTGAGCATTATTGCTTCACTGAGCATTATTGCTTCACTGAGCATTATTGCTTCACTGAGCATTATTGCTTCAGTGAGCATTATTGCTTCACTGAGCATTATTGCTTCACTGAACATTATTGCTTCAGTGAGCATTATTGCTTCAGTGAGCATTATTGCTTCAGTTAGCATTATTGCTTCACTGAGCATTATTGCTTCAGTGAGCATTATTGCTTCAGTGAGCATTATTGCTTCAGTGAGCATTATTGCTTCAGTTAGCATTATTGCTTCAGTGAGCATTATTGCTTCAGTGAGCATTATTGCTTCAGTGAGCATTATTGCTTCAGTGAGCATTATTGCTTCAGTGAGCATTATTGCTTCAGTGAGCATTATCCTGAGCATTATTGTTCAGTGAGCATTATTGCTTCAGGGAGCATTATTGCTTCAGGGAGCATTTTGCTTCAGTGAGCATTATTGCTTCAGTGAGCATTATTGCTTCAGTGAGCATTATTGCTTCAGTGAGCATTATTGCTTCAGTTAGCATTATTGCTTCAGTGAGCATTATTGCTTCAGTGAGCATTATTGCTTCAGTGAGAATTATTGCTTCAGTGAGCATTATTGCTTCAGTGAGCATTATTGCTTCAGGGAGCATTATTGCTTCAGTGAGCATTATTGCTTCAGTGAGCATTATTGCTTCAGTGAGCATTATTGCTTCAGTTAGCATTATTGCTTCAGTGAGCATTATTGCTTCAGTGAGCATTATTGCTTCAGTGAGCATTATTGCTTCAGTGAGCATTATTGCTTCAGTTAGCATTATTGCTTCAGTGAGCATTATTGATTCAGTGAGCATTATTGCTTCAGTGAGCATTATTGCTTCAGTGAGCATTATTGCTTCAGTGAGCATTATTGCTTCAGTGAGCATTATTGCTTCAGTGAGCATTATTGCTTCATTGAGCATTATTGCTTCAGGGAGCATTATTGCTTCAGGGAGCATTATTGCTTCAGTGAGCATTATTGCTTCACTGAGCATTATTGCTTCACTGAGCATTATTGCTTCACTGAGCATTATTGCTTCACTGAGCATTATTGCTTCACTGGCAAACTCGTGAATTGCCTTTAGATAGATGTACGGAAAGATGCTAAGAATGTCCTTCACGACTCATGAAGTGAGAGTAGAAAAAAAAAAAAATAAATGTAAGATAAAGAAAAATGTTCTAAAGACAGAATACAGAATAGCTCCTAAAGGTAAGAAAAAAAAATATACAAAGAAAGGCTGAAACACTAACAATACCATCGCTGAATAATAAGCGAAAAGAGGAGACATGATAATCAGTCACATAACAAAATAAAATTAAACGAAAATTAAAATATTGCTTAGCAACTTCAAGAAGAGGAAGAAGAAGAAAAAAAAAAAAAAAAACAGAAGAGGGCATAAAATATTACAAGGTTTTCATCATAGTGACAGAAGAGTCAAGTGGAATACAAGAGGAGGTAGCGTAGTTCACATGCAATCCATCCTCACATATGTGTGGATTTCTAGCATCAGCTTTGTAGCAAATTTCTCGGTCAACTTAAATTAGGTTTTCCTCTATCGATAAAAAAAAGTAACCAATTATAATGTACCACAAAAGAAATCATGTCAATATAAGATAATGGCAATAAAAAGTTCTGATCAATAAAAAAAAAAAAAAAAAAGTTCTGCTGTGTAAACAGAAAAGGGGCAGCGAGAGAGCGGAAGGCAAAACTGTTAGATTTTCACTGTTTAAGTCACTGTTTAAGGTGCCTTTATCAGTCTCCCAATTTGACTGTCTTCACAGCAGTGAAATAATGTATGTGATCAAAAGAGTTGGCTGCTACATAGCCTACGGCAGATTAAACAGAGAAGACGAGACACAGCAAGCACAAGGACGGTGTTAACGCAAAAACAAAAAAACTCAGCATTCAAAGGCTTGTATCTTATTGGCGCCTGAAATTAGGAGAGTGAATGCACGAATAATAGAGCTGGTTCTTTCTTCACAGGAAGGACAAAGGTGATATGATCACACCATGTAAACTATATACACAAGATAAACATCCAAACGCGTCATATGGATATCTGAAAAATTTCTTTATTATAACAGTGATAAAGTAGTGAGATGAACTGGAGAACTACACTGTGGAAGTGAATTCCACATCAATTGCTAGAGAATTTAGAGGTGGAAACAAGAGACATATCCACAGATTTGTGAACAGGTTACACAGGTATAGTATGATGCGAGTGCTTGGCCTTCCTCCTTCATCAGGAACTGCCACTTTGAGACGAATCTCTGGTGACTAAGGATATGGCACATATATCTCCCCCATAGCCATTTGTTCACTGGTGTTCTTGTCTTGCTACCTGTGATCTGCTACTGAATGTCCAAATATTTTGACAGTTTACTTATAGCTGAGGCCTTAAATACTTCGACATCGTTTTTGTAATAACCGAAGGGGCTGTAGGGACCTCGGGGTACTTTTAGGAGTGTTTTAACACTATAATTTAATAGGGTTATAACTGATGCTGGTTATTTTAACTTGGTATGAATGTTTTAATTTGTATTGAGTGTTTTTATTCGTTATTTTTGCTTGTAAATTTTATCTTTGTGTATATTGTTTGTTGTGCATTATTTGTTATGGCTGTAAATGCTGAGTAACCTACTTGGTCAAACTGATCTGTAAATTTTACAATTACTACTACTACTACTACTACTACTACTACTACTACTACTACTACAACTACTACTACTGCTACTACTACTACTATTACTAATACAATTACTACTACTACTATAAGTACTATTCTCTCTCTGAGTGGGCAGGATGGGGACATTCAAAATGTCTCAAAGGGTAAAAATTGAGCTTCATCACAATAAAATTTAAGGTGACGTGAATATTTAGTTTCTGTGTGATCAGCTGGAGTATTGGTAGCTGTGATCAGCTGGAGTGGTGGTAGCTGTGATCAGATGGAGAGGTGGTAGTTGTGATCAGCTGGAGAGGTGGTAGCTGTGATCAGCTGGAGAGGTGGTAGCTGTGATCAGCTGGAGAGGTGGTAGCTGTGATCAGCTGGAGAGGTGGTAGCTGTGATCAGCTGGAGTGGTGGTAGCTGTGATCAGCTGGAGTGGTGGTAGTTGTGATCAGATAGAGAGGTGGTAGTTGTGATCAGCTGGAGAGGTGGTAGCTGTGATCAGCTGGAGAGGTGGTAGCTGTGATCAGCTGGAGAGGTGGTAGCTGTGATCAGCTGGAGTGGTGGTAGCTGTGATCAGCTGGAGAGGTGGTAGCTGTGATCAGCTGGAGAGGTGGTAGTTGTGATCAGCTGGAGAGGTGGTAGTTTTAATCAGCTGGAGAGGTGGTAGCTGTGATCAGCTGGAGTGGAGGTAGATGTGATCTGCTGGAGTGGTGGTAGCTGTGATCAGCTGGAGAGGTGGTAGCTGTGATCAGCTGGAGAGGTGGTAGTTGTGATCAGCTGGAGTGGTGGTAGTTGTGATCAGCTGGAGAGGTGGTAGTTGTGATCAGCTGGAGAGGTGGTAGTTGTGATCAGATAGAGAGGTGGTAGCTGTGATCAGCTGGAGTGGAGGTAGTTGTGATCAGCTGGAGTGGTGGTAACTGTGATCAGTTGGAGAGGTGGTAGCTGTGATCAGCTGGAGGGGTGGTAGCTGTGATCAGCTGGAGAGATGGTATTTGTGATCAGCTGGAGTGTTGGTAGTTGTGATCAGCTGGAGAGGTGGTAGTTGTGATCAGCTGGAGAGGTGGTAGTTGTGATCAGCTGGAGTGGTGGTAGCTGTGATCAACTGGAGAGGTGGTAGCTGTGATCAGCTGGAGAGGTGGTAGTTGTGATCAGCTGGAGTGGTGATAGTTGTGATCAGCTGGAGAGGTGGTAGTTGTGATCAGCTGGAGAGGTGGTAGTTGTGATCAGATGGAGAGGTGGTAGCTGTGGTCAGCTAGAGTGGAGGTAGTTGTGATCAGCTGGAGTTGTGGTAACTGTGATCAGTTGGAGAGGTGGTAGCTGTGATCAGCTGGAGAGGTGGTAGCTGTGATCAGCTGGAGTTTGTGGTAGTTGTGATTAGATGGAGAGGTGGTAGCTGTGATCAGCTGGAGTGGAGGTAGTTGTGATCAGCTGGAGTGGTGGTAACTGTGGTCAGTTGGAGTGGTGGTAGCTGTGATCAGCTGGAGAGGTGGTAGCTGTGATCAGCTGGAGAGGTGGTAGTTGTGATCAGGTGGAGAGGTGGTAGTTGTGATCAGCTGGAGAGGTGGTAGCTGTGATCAGCTGGAGAGGTGGTAGCTGTGATCAGCTGGAGAGGTGGAGGCTGTGATCAGCTGGAGTGGTGGAAGCTGTGATCAGCTGGAGTGGTGGTAGATGTGATCAGCTGGAGAGGTGGTAGCTGTGATCAGCTGAAGAGGTGGTAGTTGTGATCAGCTGGAGAGGTGGTAGTTGTGATCAGCTGAAGAGGTGGTATCTGTGATCAGCTGGAGTGGTGGTAGTTGTGATCAGCTGGAGAGGTGGTAGCTGTGATCAGCTGGAGAGGTGGTAGCTGTGATCAGCTGGAGAGGTGGTAGCTGTGATCAGCTGGAGTGGTGGTAGTTGTAATCAGCTAGATTGGTGGTAGTTGTGATCAGCTGGAGTGGTGATAGTAGAGATCAGCTGGAGTGGTGGTAGTTGTGATGCAGCTAGATTGGTGGTAGTTGTGATCAGCTGGAGTGAGGGTAGTTGTGATCAGCTGAAGTGACGGTAGTGTTCAGCTGGAGTGGTGGTAGTAGAGATCAGCTGGAGTGGTGGTAGTTGTGATGCAGCTAGATTAGTGGTAGTTGTGATCAGCTGGAGTGAGGGTAGTTGTGATCAGCTGAAGTGAGGGTAGTTGTGATCAGCTGGAGTGAGGGTAGTTGTGATCAGCTGAAGTGACGGTAGTGTTCAGCTGGAGTGGTGGTAGTAGAGATCAGCTGGAGTGGTGGTAGTTGTGATGCAGCTAGATTAGTGGTAGTTGTGATCAGCTGGAGTGAGGGTAGTTGTGATCAGCTGAAGTGACGGTAGTGTTCAGCTGGAGTAGTGGTAGTAGAGATCAGCTGGAGTGAGGGTAGTTGTGATCAGCTGGAGTGAGGGTAGTTGTGATCAGCTGAAGTGACGGTAGTGTTCAGCTGGAGTGGTGGTAGTAGAGATAAGCTGGAGTGGTGGTAGTTGTGATGCAGCTAGATTAGTGGTAGTTGTGATCAGCTGGAGTGAGGGTAGTTGTGATCAGCTGAAGTGACGGTAGTGTTCAGCTGGAGTGGTGGTAGTAGATATCAGCTGGAGTGGGGGTAGTTGTGATCAGCTGGAGTGAGGGTAGTTGTGATCAGCTGGAGTGAGGGTAGTTGTGATCAGCTGGAGTGACGGTAGTGTTCAGCTGGAGTGGTGGTAGTAGAGATCAGCTGGAGTGAGGGTAGTTGTGATCAGCTGGAGTGAGGGTAGTTGGGATCAGCTGGAGTGACGGTAGTGTTCAGCTGGAGTGGTGGTAGTAGAGATCAGCTGGAGTGGTGGTAGTTGTGATGCAGATAGATTGGTGGTAGTTGTGATCAGCTGGAGTGGTGGTAGTTGTGATCAGCTGGAGTGAAGGTAGTGGTCAGCTGGAGTGAGGGTAGTTGTGATCATTTGGAGTGGTGGTAGTTGTGATCAGCTGGAGTGGTGGTAGTTGTGATCAGCTGGAGTGGTGGTAGTTATGATCAGCTGGAGTGGTGGTAGTTGTGATCAGCTGGAGTGGTGGTAGTTGTGATCAGCTGGAGAGGTGGTAGTTGTGATCAGTTGGAGTGACAGTAGTGGTCAGCTGGAGTGGTGGTAGTTGTGATCAAGTGGAGTGGTGGTAGCTGTGATCAGCTGGAGAGGTGGTAGTTGTGATCAGCTGGAGTGGTGGTAGTTGTGATCAGCTGGAGTGGTGGTAGTTGTGATCAGCTGGAGTGGTGGTAGTTGTGATCAGCTGGAGTGAGGGTAGTTGTGATCAGCTGGAGTGGTGGTAGTTGTGATCAGCTGGAGTGAGGGTAGTTGTGATCAGCTAGAGTGATGGTAGTGGTCAGCTGGAGTGACGGTAGTTGTGATCAGCTGGAATGGTGGTAGTTGTGATCAGCTGGAGAGGTGGTAGTTGTGATCAGCTGGAGTGGTGGTAGTTGTGATCAGCTGGAGTGGTGGTAGTTGTGATCAGCTGGAGTGGTGGTAGTTGTGATCAGCTGGAGTGAGGGTAGTTGTGATCTGCTGGAGTGGTGGTAGTTGTGATCTGCTGGAGTGAGGGTAGTTGTGATCAGCTGGAGTGACGGTAGTGGTCAGCTGGAGTGAAGGTAGTTGTGTTCAGCTGGAGTGGTGGTAGTTGTGATCAGCTGGAGAGGTGGTAGTTGTGATCAGCTGGAGTGGTGGTAGTTGTGATCAGCTGGAGTGGTGGTAGTTGTGATCAGCTGGAGTGGTGGTAGTTGTGATGCAGCTGGAGAGGTGGTAGTTGTGATCAGCTGGAGTGGTGGTAGTTGTGATCAGCTGGAGTGGTGGTAGTTGTGATCAGCTGGAGTGGTGGTAGTTGTGATGCAGCTGGAGTGGTGGTAGTTGTGATCAGCTGGAGAGGTGGTAGTTGTGATCAGCTTTCACTCTGCAGAGTTTAACTTAAAAAAATATATTCAGGAACTTATGCTTTGAAAATTATAGGTAAGAATTACCATCCAACAGATCTGTTAAAAATTCGAATACTCAGTTTTTATAAGGAATAGTCAAAAGGGATTTTTCTCTTTTTCTTGCGTTTTCCTCCAAACTTTTGATTATAACTTTCGAATGACTTATCCGATCAGCTTCAACTTTTCAACCTTTGTTCAATATACAGTGATAAGTGTCTATGTCGCTACTGGAGTGTGCAGGTGCCCTATGATCAGTGTTATAGAACCCATTTCAAATTTCCTGGAATAAGTATGATATTTTAAAAGCCTCTGCTGTTTGGCTTCAATCATACAGAAAGATGTATCTTAATGCGGTGAAAGCAAAGATTGAAACTGACGTATGAGTGTGTACATTTTACATGTAAAATCATAAAAAAATAGCGGTAAATCACATTAAATGTAATCGAGAATGCCTCTTCCGAACGGTTTCTAATTTTAAGGGCTGACGCATCTTTCTGACAGGATACATCTCAATAAGTTAATTTTGAGTAGGTAGCAGTTTTCTTTTCGATATATTAAAAATAGTGAAAAGGAATTGGTGGAATCTGTGCAATAACTTAAGAATGCTTTTTCCGATAATTTTCAAACTTATTATGCTGGTGTGTTTTGTTGAACACAAGGTTCCAATTATTATTAGCCTGCACTGGATTCAATTTGCATATTTTATTAAATAATTTGAGATATAGATTAGCATTCAGTATGTAAACAATTTCTCTTCCGAGTGGCATGAGAATATTAGCGTTGATGCATTCCTGAGGAAGCATGATGCTTGCAACAGGAGCTTTGTCAAGCCCTTACAAACAATACAAGGACACAGAGTAGGCCTATTGACCCATGTCAGCCTGGATAATCATCCACCCTGAGGCCTAGTCAAGGACTGGGCCACGGGGGCGTTGACCCTCCGGGTAGCAAGTAGGTGGTAGAAATAGTAGCAGTAGTAGTTACAGTAGTATTAGTTACAGTAGTAGTAGTCGCAACAAGTACAACCTTCAGCCACAAGTACAACCTTGAGCCACAAGTACAACCTTGAGCCACAAGTACAACCTTGAGCCACAAGTACAACCTTGAGCCACAAGTACAACCTTGAGCCACAAGTACAACCTTGAGCCACAAGTACAACCTTGAGCCACAAGTACAACCTTGAGCCACAAGTACAACCTTGAGCCACAAGTACAGCCTTGAGCCACAAGTACAGCCTTGAGCCACAAGTACAGCCTTGAGCCACAAGTACAGCCTTCAGCCACAAGTACAGCCTTGAGCCACAAGTACAACCTTCAGCCACAAGTACAGCCTTGAGCCACAACTACAGCCTTCAGGCACAAGTACAGCCTTGAGCCACAAGTACAGCCTTGAGCCACAACTACAGCCTTCAGCCACAAGTACAGCCTTCAGCCACAAGTACAGCCTTGAGCCACAAGTACAGCCTTGAGCCACAAGTACAGCCTTGAGCCACAAGTACAGCCTTGAGCCACAACTACAGCCTTCAGGCACAAGTACAGCCTTGAGCCACAAGTACAGCCTTGAGCCACAAGTGCAGCCTTGAGCCACAACTACAGCCTTCAGCCACAAGTACAGCCTTGAGCCACAAGTACAGCCTTGAGCCACAAGTACAGCCTTGAACCACAAGTACAACCTTGAACCACAAGTACCGACTTGAACCACAAGTACAGCCTTGAACCACAAGTACAGCCTTGAGCCACAAGTACAGCCTTGAACCACAAGTACAGCCTTGAACCACAAGTACAGCCTTGAACCACAAGTACCGACTTGAACCACAAGTACAGCCTTGAACCACAAGTACAGCCTTGAACCACAAGTACCGACTTGAACCACAAGTACAGCCTTGAACCACAAGCACAGCCTTGAACCACAAGTACAGTCTTGAACCACAAGTACATCCTAGAACCACAAGTACTGTATATCACATGATACTGTATACCTTTCAGTCATTACCTATTGAAGTTCATATTTTATCATTCTCTTGTAATAGCCATTAATGATATTATACATGTGTGGCTGGCCACGGACTCAAGCCTACAGGAAATATGAAGCAGTGGGAAGCTGGGTTTGTACGGCGCTTATGTTCAACTCTGTGATGGGATCCCCACCACCTCCGCCACATCACTCACTCCTTCATATAATCAGACGTGTTAGTCTACTTCACATTTTTCTGGTTTCTTTTTCTTCCATTCAGAGCATTCGCATGTTTTCTTTTTTACATTACCTTGTTATTTTCTCATTTTATATTCTTCTTGGTTCTTCTTTTACTCATCTTCAGTTTCTTATATATTTTTTTTTAACCTGCAGTTATCACTCTCTCTATCCTGCCTTCACCTCTTCCGTCATCATCGTCCTCTACCTGTTCTTCCGTCATCATCGTCCTCTACCTGTTCTTCCGTCATCATCGTCCTATACCTGTTCTTCCGTCATCATCGTCCTCTACCTGTTCTTCCGTCATCATCGTCCTATACCTGTTCTTCCGTCATCATTGTCCTCTACCTGTTCTTCCGTCATCATCGTCTTCTACCTGTTCTTCCGTCATCATTGTCCTCTACCTGTTCTTCCGTCATCATCGTCTTCTACCTGTTCTTCCGTCATCATCGTTTTCTACCTGTTCTTCCGTCATCATCGTCCTGTACCTGTTCTTCCGTCATCATCGTCTTCTACCTGTTCTTCCGTCATCATCGTCCTGTACCTGTTCTTCCGTCATCATCGTCCTCTCTCTCATACTTTTTCTTTTGAATTTCCTCATCAAATCCTCTACATCAATCTCCCTCACAACGTCCTCCTACTGCGCCACCCCTCATTATGCTGCACCACCCATCATTATGCTGCACCACCCCTCATTATGCTGCACCACCCCTCATTATGCTGCACCACCCCTCATTATGCTGCACCATCCCTCATTATGCTGCACCACCCCTCATTATGCTGCACCACCCCTCATTATGCTGCACCACCCCTCATTATGCTGCACCACCCCTCATTATGCTGCACCACCCCTCATTATGCTGCACCACCCCTCATTATGCTGCACCACCCTTCATTATGCTGCACCACCCCTCATTATGCTGCACCACCCCTCATTATGCTGCACCACCCCTCATTATGCTGCACCACCCCTCATTATGCTGCACCACCCCTCCTCCTCATCATGCTTCACCACCCCTCCTCCTCATGCTACACCACTCCTCCTCCTCATCATGCTACACCACCCTTCCTCCTCCTCATGCTGCACTACCCCTCCTCCTCCTCATGCAGCACCACCCCTCATTTTGCTGCACCACCCCTCCTCATACTGCACCACCACTCTTCCTCATACTGCACCACCACTCCTCCTCATGCTGCACCACCTCTCCTCCTCATACTGCACCACCACTCCTCCTCATACTGCACCACCACTCCTCCTCATGCTGCACCACCACTCCTCCTCATACTGCACCACCACTCCTCCTCATGCTGCACCACCACTCCTCCTCATACTGCACCACCACTCCTCCTCATACTGCACCACCACTCCTCCTCATGCTGCACCACCCCTCCTCCTCATACTGCACCACCACTCCTCCTCATGCTGCACCACCCTCCTCCTCATACTGCACCACCACTCCTCCTCATACTGCACCACCACTTCTCATACTGCACCACCCCTAATCATAATGCACCACACCTCCTCACACTGCATCACCCCTCCTCCTCATACTGCACCACCCCTCCTCCTCATACTGCACCACCACTCCTCCTCATACTGCACCACCACTCCTCCTCATACTGCACCACCACTCCTCCTCATACTGCACCACCACTCCTCCTCATACTGCACCACCACTCCTCCTCATACTGCATCACCCCTCCTCCTCATACTGTACCACCACTCCTCCTCATACTGCACCTCCCCTAATCATAATGCACCACACCTCCTCACACTGCATCACCCCTCCTCCTCATACTGCACCACTACTCTTCATACTGCACCACCCCTCCACCTCATACTGCACCTCCCCTAATCATACTGCACCTCCCCTAATCATACTACACCACTCCTCTTCCACATACTGCCCCATCTGTCATCCTTATTCTGTAAAACCCCTGCTCATACTGCACCACCCCTCCTTCTCATACTGCAAAACCCCTCCTCATACTGCACTTCCAATCTCAAATTGCATCACCCCTCCTCATACTGCACCATCCCGTCCTCATACTGCACCACCCTTCCTCATACTGCACCACCCCTCCTCATACTGCACCATCCCGTCCTCATACTGCACCACCCCTCCTCATACTGCACCACCCTTCCTCCTCATACTGCACCACCCCTCCTCATACTAGCACCATCCCGTCCTCATACTGCACCACCCTTCCTCATACTGCACCACCCTTCCTCATACTGCACCAATCCGTTCTAATACTGCACCATCCCTCCTCGTACTGCACCACCCTTCCTCCTCATACTGCACCACCCTTCCTCATACTGCACCAATCCGTTCTAATACTGCACCACCACTCCTCATATTGCACCACCCTTCCTCATACTGCACCACCCTTCCTCATACTGCACCAATCCGTTCTAATACTGCACCACCCTTCCTCCTCATACTGCACCACCCTTCCTCATACTGCACCATCCCGTCCTCATACTGCACCACCACTCCTCATATTGCACCACCCTTTCTCAAACTGCACCATCCCTCATACTGCGCCACCCCTTCTCATACTGCACCACCCCCTCTCCATACTGCATCACCCCTCCTCATACTGCACCACCTTCCCTTCTCATACTGCACCACCCCTCCTCATACTGCACCACCCCTCCTCATACTGCACCACCCCTCCTCATACTGCACCACCCCTCCTCATACTGCACTACCCCTCCTCCTCATACTGCGCCACCCCTTCTCATACTGCACCACCCCCTCTCCATACTGCATCATCCCTCTTCATACTGCACCACTTTCCCTCCTCATACTGCAAAACCCATCTCATACTGCACCACCCCTCCTCATACTGCACCATCAATCCTCATACTGCACCACCCCTCCTCATGCTGCACAACCCCCTCCTCCTCATACTGCACCACCCCTTCTTATAGTGTACCACCCCTCCTTATACTGCACCACCCCTTCTCCCCATTCTGCACCTTACTCTCCTCCTCATACTGTACCACCTCTCCACCTCATACTACGCAACCCCTCCTCATACTGCACCAAATCGTCCTTCTTATTTTGCACTACCCCTCATACTAGACCACTCCTCATCATACTGCACCACCCCGTCTTTCTTATTCTGCACTATCCCTACTTCTCTTACAGGAGGTGGAAGACTGGGTGGTGGAAGACTAGGTAGTGGAAGACTGGGTGGTGGAAGACTGAGAGGTGGAAGACTGGGAGGTTGAAGACTGGGTGGTGGAAGACTGGGTGGTGGAAGACTGGGTGGTGGAAGACTGGGTGGTGGAAGACTGGGTGGTGGAAGACTGAGAGGTGGAAGACTGGGAGGTGGAAGACTGGGTGGTGGAAGACTAGGTGGTGGAAGACTGGGTGGTGGAAGACTGGGTGGTGGAAGACTGGGTGGTGGAAGACAGGGTGGTGGAAGACAGGGTGTTGGAAGACTGGGTGGTGGAAGACTAGGTAGTGGAAGACTGGGTGGTGGAAGACTGGGTGGTGGAAGACTGGGAGGTGGAAGACTGGGTGGTGGAAGACTGAGTGGTGGAAGACTGGGTGGTGAAAGACTGGGAGGTGGAAGACAGGGTTGTGGAAGACCGGGTGGTAGAAGACTGGGATGTGGAAGACAGGGTGATGGAAGACAGGGTGGTGGAAGACATGGTGTTGGAAGACTGGGTGGTGGAAGACTGGGTGGTGGAAGACAGGGTGGTGGAAGACTGGGTGGTGGAAGACTGGGAGGTGGAAGACAGGGAGGTGGAAGACTGGGAGGTGGAAGACTGGGAGGTGGAAGACTGGGAGGTGGAAGACAGGGTGGTGGAAGACTGGGAGGTGGAAGACTGGGTGGAGGAAGACTGAGAGGTGGAAGACTGGGAGGTGGAAGACTGGGAGGTGGAAGACTGGGAGGTGGAAGACTGGGAGGTGGAAGACTGGGTGGTGGAAGTCTGGGAGGTGAAAGAGGGAGAGGGACTCGAGGACCCTAATGGAAATAAGTCACTCTGTGTGACTTTTTTGGGTTATCCTGGGTGGTTCTCTACACACATGCTGCTGTGTATGATAATGTATGTAACTGTATTTGTGTGTACCTGAATAAACTTACTTACTGAGGAGAAGGTATAGAGAATCTAGGAGGAAGGGGAGCTAGAAGGGAGATGAAGGAAGGAGATAGAGAGAGAGAGAGAGACTAGGGGAAGCAACAGCAGCAGCAGGAGAAAGATAAGAAGGAAAAACTTCAGCGGGAGAAGGAAAAGGAAAAGGAGAATAAAGGGAGAAGGTTGAGTAGAAGAGAAAGTGATGGAAAAGAAAATAGAGGAGTTATCGTTAAAGAAATAGAGAGAGAGATACAGACAGACAGAGAAGGGAGTGAAGATAATTTGGTAGTGAAGAGGATGAGAGGGACAAGAGAATAAAAAGAAAATGACAGAGAAAACGAGGAGGAAATACGAATAACACAATAGGGAAAGAAAGAAGAAATAGGGTTAAACGATAGTGGAAGGAAGAATAAAGATAGTGTGATAAATGTCAGAGCAGAGAAACATTCTGTTAGCGGAGGGATGGTGAAGGATAAGGGAAGAGCAGACATTCTGTACAAACTCAGTGTTGTTTTTCTCATCTACAAGTTAAACTTTCCTTAGTCTCAGTTATCACGTCTTCCTTCTCTCTTTGCTTCTTCATCGGCGCCTTCATTCACCAGTGTTTTTTAGATGCTGTAGTTGATCAGTGTTTAGAGGCGCCTCTACCCATGATGGGGTAAGACTGAGTGCGCCTCTACCCATGATGGGGGAAGACTGAGTGCGCCTCTACCCATGATGGGGGAAGACTGAGTGCGCCTCTACCCATGATGGGGGAAGACTGAGTGCGCCTCTACCCATGATGGGGAAGACTGAGTGCGCCTCTACCCATGATGGGGAAGACTGAGTGCGCCTCTACCCATGATGGGGGGAAGACTGAGTGCGCCTCTACCCATGATGGGGGAAGACTGAGTGCGCCTCTACCCATGATGGGGGAAGACTGAGTGCGCCTCTACCCATGATGGGGGAAGACTGAGTGCGCCTCTACCCATGATGGGGAAGACTGAGTGCGCCTCTACCCATGATGGGGGAAGACTGAGTGCGCCTCTACCCATGATGGGGGAAGACTGAGTGCGCCTCTACCCATGATGGGGGGAAGACTGAGTGCGCCTCTACCCATGATGGGGGAAGACTGAGTGCGCCTCTACCCATGATGGGGTAAGACTGAGTGCGCCTCTACCCATGATGGGGGGAAGACTGAGTGCGCCTCTATCCATGATGGGGGGAAGACTGAGTGCGTCTCTACCCATGATGGGGGAAGACTGAGTGCGCCTCTACCCATGATGGGGGAAGACTGAGTGCGCCTCTACCCATGATGGGGGGAAGACTGAGTGCGCCTCTACCCATGATGGGGGGAAGACTGAGTGCGCCTCTACCCATGATGGGGGAAGACTGAGTGCGCCTCTACCCATGATGGGGGAAGACTGAGTGCGCCTCTACCCATGATGGGGTAAGACTGAGTGCGCCTCTACCCATGATGGGGAAGACTGAGTGCGCCTCTACCCATGATGGGGAAGACTGAGTGCGCCTCTACCCATGATGGGGAAGACTGAGTGCGCCTCTACCCATGATGGGGGAAGACTGAGTGCGCCTCTACCCATGATGGGGGAAGACTGAGTGCGCCTCTACCCATGATGGGGGAAGACTGAGTGCGCCTCTACCCATGATGGGGGGAAGACTGAGTGCGCCTCTACCCATGATGGGGGAAGACTGAGTGCGCCTCTACCCATGATGGGGAAGACTGAGTGCGCCTCTACTCATGATGGGGAAGACTGAGTGCGCCTCTACCCATGATGGGGAAGACTGAGTGCGCCTCTACCCATGATGGGGAAGACTGAGTGCGCCTCTACCCATGATGGGGGAAGACTGAGTGCGCCTCTATCCATGATGGGGGAAGACTGAGTGCGTCTCTACCCATGATGGGGGAAGACTGAGTGCGCCTCTACCCATGATGGGGAAAGACTGAGTGCGCCTCTACCCATGATGGGGAAGACTGAGTGCGCCTCTACCCATGATGGGGAAGACTGAATGCGCCTCTACCCATGATGGGGGAAGACTGAGTGCGCCTCTACCCATGATGGGGGAAGACTGAGTGCGCCTCTACCCATGATGGGGGGAAGACTGAGTGCGCCTCTACCCATGATGGGGGAAGACTGAGTGCCAGGTGTAAAGTCTCAGTGAGTGAGGAGTGAAGATGAGTGATAGAGGAAATGTAATGAGGAAGTCTAGAAGGCATAGGGTAGATGAATGACTATTGAGCAATATGTTTGTTGTTACAGGAGGGCGGGTGCAGGTGGGCGGGTGCAGGTGGGCGGGTGCAGGTGGGCGGGTGCAGGTGGGCGGGTTCTGGTGGGCGGGTGCAGGTGGGCGGGTGCTGGTGGGCGGGTGCAGGTGGGCGGGTGCAGGTGGGAAGAGGAATGATCAGTGGACCGAGGTAAAAGTGGGAGGTAAACGGGAAAAAATTAGCAAGAAAAATGTTTTTGACAGAGCATAATTAATATATGGAAGCCAAAATATACGGAGATAAATAAAAAGAGAGATTAATATTGGTGATGGAGCGTTAAAGGAGAGTAAGTGAAATATCTGATGCTCACTGAGTTATACTCACTGTGTCGCCTTTACGAGTACTAAGATTCAGCTCTTGGCAAAGCCTATTAATTTCAGAAACTAAATCTTGTCCTCTTGGTCCCTATCTTTCCTACTCTTGAAACTGTGCGTGAAAATTTCCTCCAAACCTTCATCTGGTTCATTCTACTTACTTACCACCCTTAAGCTGAATATTTTCTAATTTCTCTCTGGTTCGTGTGCACTTAGCCTCCTCCTATGCCTTCTCGTCCCAGTGTATGACATTTGAAACAGTTTGTCCTTGTTTGCTCCATCGAAACCTGAGCAGCTCATACGTCGTTGTCATGTCTCCCTGATCTTTCTCTCTTCCAGTGTTGTCAGATTTAAAGCCTCTCCTTCAAGTTATAAACGAAAACCTTGAAGAAGAAAAACAACTGAACACTTAAAGTTACCCATTCAGGAATACTTTACAAAACTTTGCGATAGACCAAATACAATAGACGGGGCGCCATGAACTTAGCTCATCACATGTAACTGCAAATAAATAGTGACACTTCAGTTTTTTCCTCACTGTCTCTCTGTCTCTCTTAATGCACTTGTGCCTACCCGAGACCATGCAAATCTAACAAGGAATTGTAACAAACGCAATTATGGGCACGTCAGCCTCTGACACTAACCTGCTTCATGGCGAGCAGCAGCAGCAGCAGGACCTTGACACAATGATTTCATGAATTTGAATCCAGGAGGCTATCCCTCTCTTATCCTCATATTATCCTCTTTTCTCTTTTCCTGCTTCTCTTTCTCTCTCTCTCTCTCTCTGACGTAAAGCTATGCAACAAATGACAGTACCAACACAAAAACATCGAATATTAAGGAAAATGTTTGAAGTACAAATTAGAATGAAGATGAAACACAAAAAGTATTGTTATTATTCTGATTCTATAACTGTAGATACATACTCGCAAAGAAGCAGTCACTTTCTCTTTCTCTCTCTCTCTCTCTCTCTCTCTCTCTCTCTCTCTCTCTCTCTCTCTCTCTCTCTCTCTCTCTCTCTCTCTCTCTCTCTCTCTCTCTCTCTCTCTCTCTTACACTACAGCTACAAAACTGCAACATTAACACCCCTCCTTCAGAGTGCCGGCACTGTACTTCCCATCTCCAGGAATCTGGTCCGGCACTGTCGGTTTCCCCTGAAACCTTTTTATTTTATTTTTACGAGAGCTGCCACCAAGATAACTATTTTTAATGCACTTCCCAGGCGAGAACTTCCAGGATGCTGCAGCAGGATTCACAAACTGGTCGTAGAAGATGTGATCTACGTTGCTGTCTGTATGTTAACCTGTTGCTGAAGAAGCTCCTTGGTAGTGAAGACATGAGAAAGAAAAGAGAGAGAAGAGAGAGAGAGAGAGAGAAGAGAAGAAGAGAGAGAGAGAGAGAGAGAGAAGAAGAAGAGAAGAAGAAGAAGAGAAGAGAGAGAGAGAGCAGATCAATAGCAACGTTTTTTGTGATCCAACTTCATTCTTACTGTTCATTAATCACTATTCCTGATGATGCTGAACAGATTACATGACTCCTTAATTTTCCAGGCTTTACACCTATTTTCTACCCAAACATCCAATGATCTTCAAATCTCACAACGTCCTTCATCAATATTCGACCCACAGCAGTCGACTGAAGCCCCTGGGCTTATTTACCACCATCAGTCATCCTCCAGTGTCAAGTGGTCACTCTCCAGTGTCAAGTGGTCACACTCCAGTGTCAAGTGGTCACTCTCCAGTGTCAAGTGGTCACACTCCAGTGTCAAGTGGTCACCTTCCAGTACAGTCGTGTTCCATGCCACTGAGTAATAATGGTAGAATTACCGACACAATGTTAGGTAAAATGGACACAAATGCAACTAATGTGTAAATTGTATTGTGGTAACGTGTCGCTCTCCAGGAGCTTTGTCAAGCCGGTTCGATAAGGCTCCTGGAGAGCGACACGTTACCACAATAAAATTTACACATTAGTTGCATCTGTGCCCATTTACCTAAAACTAATAATAACATACCTCAGGCACCGGCACAAGCACAAAAGACGAGAAAAGTTGTCATTATCGAGACACTAGTAAAGTCTTGCTCACTCGAGCCAGAAGTTGTTCCTCTTCCTCTTCCTCCTTCTCCTCCTCCTAACTCCTACATTTCTGATTTTTTCCTCTCAGTTACTAGTACTGATACTTCCATCTCTCTTGCATCTCCTCTTCCTCCCACCTTGTGGTCCTTTTCTTCTTCCACTTCCCCTTACACACACCCGGCACAAATATGAAGATATGGTGTTATGTTTGAGACAGGGTTATGTTGGGGTCCCAGAAAATGAACGGGAGGGATGCTGAGGTGATGCCTGCTGTATGAAGCTCACGCGACATCAGACTTCTGCCTCAGTGACTTCATGGCAACATACAAGAAAATATGCTTGGGAAATGACGGGCCTAGTGAGTCTAAGACAAGCAACAGGACGTGGGTGTTTCACCCTCCATTTCCAACAAAAAAATTGTTACATTGAAGCGATTCTCTGTAGACAGAGTATAGTGGACACACCTCGTTCAAAGGTGCCTACTTACAGGCACTCCTGAGACTCTGCCTGACTTTTGGTGTTCCGTTGACCGTACACAATATTCGGTTTGGTCAAGGCTTCAGCCTTTTTACCTACGTTGTGGTTTAAATAATTACCAGTGCATCTTTGAAGACTCTCATTAAGGTTTTAACAGGAGTTTTAATCAATGCTAGTTATTTGAACTTAGTGTAATGGTATTTTTTGTGGATGCTTATTAATTAGAATTAATTTTTTTTTTGTATTATAGAGTTGGCTGGAGAGTGTTTGTATAAATGGTTGAAATCCACTTTTTAGTGTCACTAATGCTGAATGATCTGTAGATTAAAGTGTTCTGTAAATCTTTCATCTTCCTTCCTACCTTTTTTTCTCCTAATCCTTTTCCTCTTTCTCCTTCTCTTTCACCTCCTCTTACTCCCTTCCCTCCTCCTCCTTTACACCCACACTACGTGACCGTATGATTTCTCAGACTCGTGAATATTCAATGTGTACCAACGAGGAGCTCATGAAAGGCAGATCATCCCTGTAAATTTAGCTGATGTGGCTTGTGCTTGGTTGGCTCCCAGGCGCTCGGTCTCAGGCAACACCGCCGCAGGATGCCTCTCCTACTTGCATCACGTACCCTGGTTGCCCATCACCTACATTCCTTGAGCTCTAATATAACTCCTCATGAAAGACTAATCTGAAAGCAGCAAATTATAGCATAACTGAAAAGAAAACAATTGTAAGTGATAAACTACCTTTTGAATGAAGAAAACTGAACAGAGGTAAGATGAAATTAAACCTCACGGGTTTATGTCACCAGCGGCGTAATTCAACAATCAATGATAGTTCGAATAATGTTTTAATTTGCATAAATGATGTGTCAAAAGGAGTGAATAACTACATGAATGTGTCTGGAGATGATGAACAATTGAACAATAATCCTTAGAGAACACTAGATGTTTCTCGGTCGCAGAGTCATCCCAGAAAGGTATCCCCGTATTCGATAACCCCAGTCCCCTATGGGTCAATGCATGCTACTGGAATAGTGCAGAGTGCGGCATAAGTTGATAATGCAGTTAAATATTAGTGTTGAAGATCTGAAGGGAATCAGAAGATGCATTCACAAATCATCATATTGAAGGTATCAAAGAAACCGATATCCTAACAGACACAAGCACAGGAGTGGCATTTTCAAATTATTAGCATGGAAGGGATGACCATAGACACTCAGAAATGATCGCATGAAAAGCAGAATTTAAATCTTTTCAATTTCCTCCATAAAGGCCAATTGGGACCTTTACTGGCCATAATTAATCAAAAATTTTCTCTAAATTCAACTGTGATGTTAAGGGCACACAGATGTTATAGGCACATAAAAGTACATTATGCTAATTTAACCTTAGATAACCAAGTAAAGCCAAACACTGACTTATTTCTGATCAGAAGAGACAATTTGTTTAATAAAATTTGCATATTATAGCTAATACAACCTATCATCAAGAGACTGCTTCTTTGAGGACAACTCATCAGCACTAATAATTTAAAGCTGACCGGAAGATGCATTTTCCAGTTATTGCAAAGGATGCAACAAAATTTGTACTTGTTCAACCTAAACCTGTGTTCCTCACCGTGCCACATCGCATTCCTTCCTTAGTGAGCCAGACTCAGATCCTCCCCATCCTTAAATCATGAAAGAATAAATTGTCTGCTTCATTATATTTAATCTTTACAATAGTAATTATTAAAGTTAAGTTAATAATTAATTAAAGGTGATTATTTGACCAAAAATGAAGAAAGAAACAAGAAGAAAGGCGATTATTTAACCAAAAAACTAAAGAAAAAAAAAATTTTGATTTCAGAATTGTAACTTAACTATATTATAGATATCTTACATTGTGGTGGTGGTTGCTAAAGATTTGCAAGACATCATCTCTTTCATGAATTTTGAGTCGATGAGGAACCAGGCACTGGTTTCGTTGAGGACCAGTTCAAATTTGGCAATCTTTAGGCTCGCAGCCAAGTGAGTCTTCATGTTGACTGCAAGTTTCATCATTGCTGAGGTTAACAATATCACTGTTGAGGAGTAAGGTGGCATGTTCCCAGTCAGCTCTTTCGTTGTCTAGTATTGTTCGGAGGTACTGTACCTCAAACGCAGGTTTCAGGAACTCTTTGCATTCGGTGTGTGGAGGATTTTAGTGTAGGTATACGTGACTGGCTCTCTTAATTAGTATAAGCCTATACATCTAGATTTCGCCAGCCTCTGCATAAGCTGTGATGGAGTTGTGGTATGCAGGTGTTGGAATGTAAATAACAAAAAGGCACAATACCGTGACTGGAACAATACACACACAACCCGCACATATAAAAGAGAGGACTTTGTAAATGGTCCAAGTCGGGCCGAAACGTCGTCGTAAGCTCCTCTCTTTTATATGTGCGGGTTGTGTGTGTGTTGGAATGTAGTTAGTGTATAAAATGTAGAGGGTAGGGGAGAGGACAGATCCCTGGGGTACTCCAGCATTTAGTGTGAAGTAGTCAGAGTAGCAGCCTTGGAATTTGATTCTCATGGTGCGTCCGTCTAGGAAGTTGCAGAGGAGTTTGCGAGTAGAGAGAGGCAGAAGCTAGTGCAGAGTTCGTGTTTGAGCCCTTCATGCCAGACAGTGTCTAAAGCTTTTTTAACGTCTTTTGCAACTAGGGCTGTCCTGTTCCTTTGTTTTGTGTTTATGTGGATGTAGTTGAGAATGATGTTGATGGCATCTTGTGTGGATCTGCGAGTTCTGAAGCCAAACTGGCCATCAGAAAGTAGTGAGTTATGTTCCAGGTATCTTCGGAGGCGATGGTTGATGAGTTTTTCAAAACGTTTTCCTAAAGTTTCGAGGAGGCTGATAGGGCGATAGTTTCTAGGGTTAGAGTGGTCTTTTTTTGGGTTTAGGAAGTAGGATAGCAGTAGCCACTTTGAAGAGGGAAGGGAAGTATCCAGAGGTAAGGGAAGCACTGAGGAGGTTTGTGTAGGAAGTAATGATAGAGTCAGGAAGGTGTTTTAGGATAATATGGTTTAGGTCAGAGGCACCAGGAGCCTTGGGAGGAAGGTGTCTCAGGAGAGTTTTAATGTCTGTGTTGGTGAAAGGAGTGTCGAGGTCTTGGGAGGAGGTAAGAGAGTCCAGATGGATGTGGCTGTCTGGTGTTGTTTCGTGTGTGTGTGTAGTGTTCCAGTGTTCTATGTTCTGAATGTGTTGAATAGCGTTAGGATTAGGTTGGTGGGGTGGAAGACGTTCTCCCAGATGTGCTTGAAGATGTTAGTAGCAGCCTGCGGGTCTGAGATGTGTATGTTGTTGTGGGTGATGTGTTTGAATTTGTTGGTGGGAGCAGTACCTTCTACACAACTATACAATACAAACAAGATATGTCCATAGACGAACTGTACACACACCTAGAAGAAAAGAAAGTCAAGTTCACCTGCCGACAAGACACCTCTTCCTCGCTCACTGAAGTACTGGGCATTACAAACTGCCGGCGAAGACCCATACCATGATACTAAGAAGACAAAACTCAATATCAACTCAAAAGCAAGATTCAAGAACATCGTAAATGGATCCACAACACCACCATAAATCCTCTTAAAAACAGTTTAACAGCCACCTCGAATTGCCCAAACACCATCAAGCTACCACCCCTCACCTCCTGCCTGCCTTGGTCCTCCAACAATCAGTCAACATCAAGACTCAAGACTCATCGCCTGTGTCACAGCGCCACGCTGCTCAAGACACTTCTTTCAGCGGCTATTCTTCGTCTGTCCCCACTTCCCTCACCCACATGTTGGGTCTTTCCTGTGAGTCTTAGTTAGTTAGTTTTTTGTTAGTGTGACTTTGTAAATGGTCCAAGTCGGACAGAAACGTCGTGGTAAGCTCCTCTCTCTCAAGTGCGGGTTATTTGTGTATTGTTCCAGTCACGGTATTGTGACTTTTTGTTATTTACTGAAAGAAGCTTGAGCTGGCACGAGGGTAGATACAAGACACATGGAAATTGGTATTTGACCAGCTCTAGAGAATGTTGCCCTCACTTGCTCAATACCAACTGTATATCTCCCAATACCAACTGTATTTACTCAGTGAAGGACTATATTGCAAGAAGAGAACTTTAGTCTGACCTCTTAGGCATATTAATTCTACCTGAGAGTTGGTGGTCTTGGACTCATGGAGAGTTCAGAGCAGGACGTCAAACACCTTATGTCTTGCTTAATGCTGAACAGTCGTTGTATATGTTATTATTCATTATGGATGACACTCTGCTTAACCAATACTGCGGCACTATTCTCGAAGTCACAGTCCATTTCCAAGAGTATGGATTCTGGCTTAAATTCAGGAAGTCCTAATAAACTATTAAAAGAGTCTTGGTAGTTAATCTCAATGACTCAGAGAGACGTCAGAGCAAACGATAATCATGATGCACTTTGTATTCTCTCACTGATATGTTCAGAGAGCAGTACTGAACTAATCTGGCTCTCTGGTGATCATGTAGTGGAAGATAAACATTGCAATGTATGACAAAATACAGGAGAGTGATGCCCCAGGTGTTCAAAGGCCTGGTCTACAAGCTGACAGCACTGCCCAGGAACACTGTTGCCAACTACTGGCAATAAAGAGGGTTAATTAAGCACTGTCAATATGTTAAGATGTCAGTCTCTATGACAGTCATAAAAATAGACAAAATTCTGAGACTTTTTTGACAAATGGGTCTCATTGCTAACATTACAAGGGCCACCTGCCAGGCAAGTGTAAACATGGTACATGGCACTCTATTGACAGGAAACTCGCCTCTCAGGTTGGTGGGGAAAAATAATTACCCCTCCTCATTCTCCCTTTACTTGACACAGACAAAAACTGTCATTTTGTGTGATGTTGACACACTGTGGAGAACACCGGCACACGAGAATTAAAATAAAACCCACACTGGGGGATGCCGGGTTTGGGTAATCCGAACATTACTCACAACTGCCTGCTGGGTGTGTTATCTCTGCCCATGACACTACTCACACTGGGAATACTATAAGTATAAACAGTTATCACTAGAAGCTCACAATACATACCACTGTCTCAAGAAGTGACTTACAACACACAAGTGATTATATCACTGATGATTGGACTCAAGCCTTGTCATTAATTACTCATGAATTATCAGTATATTTAGGCTGATTACATAAAGCCTCAGCAAATAGGAAACATTAATATAATAACTGTGATTACCTCACAACTGTATGTACTTATCAAACTATTAATGTTGACAATAATTTGGGGTTCTTCCTTGACAGACATTAATCAAATATGTTAGGTACATGGATACAGAAGCAACTAATGTGACATTATATCGTGGCAACATTTCATTCTCCAAGATCTGGAGAGCGAAAATTTACCACAATAAAATGTCAAATTAGTTGCATATGTGTCTATTTACCTAACATTTTGTCGGTAATTCTACCATTATTACTAATCAGACATGACTTAGTCGAGTTCACCTAGACCCCAGCCATCCCAGATCTAGATATGTGAAGTCTGCCATTTAACAGGTCTGTATTACCGCTATGCTTACTGGCTACTGGTTACTTACCAGTCCGATGTCTCTGATGACACCTGGCGCCTGGTCCATTATTCAGGCTGAAAATATCCAGCACGCTCAGTCTCTGGTGGAGTGAACGTGGACCTCGTGGTTTCTTGCCACACGAGGTAGACACACCATGACCAAACTCTGGGACTGACTCCCAGTATTCTGAACCAGTACCACTCTACCTTTGGTAGGTCCCTACCTACCTTGAACAAGGACGAGGTTGTAAGATACACCATCGATTATCGGTACTAGAGACGTCAGGGCAAACCATCTATTCACTTTGGTCTTGCCTAATGAGTGGACATCATGTCTGAATATCATTCAAATCCTTGTGGATAACACTCATAACACTCATTTACACCACGAACGGGTAAGGTCATAAGGTCGCCTTCACTACACTCGTCTATGAATCCAGCTTAAGTCCAAAGATCCACAAATCACTGAGACAAGCCTTCAGAACTCCCACACAGCCTATTAAAGTTATACATCTACCATCATGGGCACGCTCCTCACTGAAGGTAGTAAACATCTTATATGGTGTCTAGTTAGAGGAAGACTGAAACCCGCTTCGGGTTTTCAGATCGTATGCCGGGGCCTACCCTAGGCTCAATTGCCAGATATGGTAAAAAAATTGAACACTGATCAAGTGCTCTGGACATGTGAGCTGTATGACCCTTTTAGGTTTAGAGCGGCTTTTTTATTATAATAATAATCTGGAAATGTGACATTCATAAATTCGAGGTCCTTGACCTGATGGGTCAAAGTGTCATGGTTCTACATCATGTCATTGATAACTTAGATACGTCAAAGGAACGTCATACTACAGCTTTCACGGGAGAGTCTCTTAAGCAGCCTCCATCTCCCCCTACCTGGTGGAGGTGCCAACTGTCATTCTAGGGTCACTGGCACTCTCTCCTCGGGAGAGGGAACTGTTAAAGAAGCCGGTGGAATAAACATTTCACCCCAAATGTGACTAAATGGCACAGTCATTTGGAACTAATTGGATGTCACTGGCTAACTCGTTACTTCAGTCAATTAGCTGACTAAATAGATTAGTCACTCGATGTCTTAATTCAACTGGAGAGGTCATGTGACAGGTGAGATTCAACACTCGTGGGGCCCCTACCACTTTACTCACCAGTAACAGCTGGTGAGTAAAGTGCAATTATTTGTGACATATGTCATGTTACACTAATGCCTATCAATCAATGGGCTGTTTGGTACATCCATAACAAAACAATGGTGGCACTGGCTGCTCTTTAGAATGATTCATGATCCGTTGCATAATACTGACAGATTGAACTGTGTGTGTGAGCCAAGTCGAACTGCTTTTAAGTATACATACTGACAAACAACTGACTATATATTACACACACCTACTCATCGAAATGCTTAACATATACAGATTTTAAGTGTGTGTAAGCACTATAGCTCACAGATGATTGACTATGTATGTCTCACACACCTGTCGAATGTACCTGAAGTCAGCAGACAAACTTACTCCTACGTCATATTAACAATCAATAACAAGCTTAGAGGAAAACGCTGGCTTAGCGCTCCTCTAAGCTTGCTCCATAAACACACTTATCTACGTTCATGTTATCATAGTGGGTTATAGATCTACTCAGGATTCTAACTGCATTCCTATAACAATCATTTTCATTATTTACTTCTCTCCTAATATTATTCCTAATGCTAGACACAGATATAATAAAGTTATATTCTACATTCTCCTTCTGGGTACTCTTCTTGGCTAACACATTAACTTTATCATGAAGGAGTAATGGGAAGGAGTGATGGGATCCATAGCAATTGTACATTAATATCTTTGTCCCGGAATTTTGAGTTTCTATACCTGGCTTCTCCAATGAGCATGCTGTTAGTCATTATATGAGTCAAGAGCCTTCAGTGATGACATAGAATTAGTAATAATGATAGAGTCAAGCTAGAAAAAAGAAGAAAAGGGAAAAAAACATACAGTTTCTTAAAGGTCACCCTTAAGGGATTCCTAGTAAATGATCGCAAATCAATAAAAGAAGACTTAAACATATACAGCCCGCATGCACAATACGGATTGCAAAATAATATACTATAAAAATTCTGGGAGAATTTCTGGGAGAAATTATAGACAAGATTATCAAGGAAAGATCACACACTGATGTCGCGAACACCTCCAGTGCAATACAAGTGTTGTAGCTATCAAAAGAGTTGAAGTTTTGGTATTTCAACATTAATCGTGTTGTATTCTTACATTTTCAACATTAAAAGAAGTTGCATACCTAGTGTTGCAGCTTATGAAGGAGTTGCATACCTAGTGTTGCAGCTTATGAAGGAGTTGCATACCTAGTGTTTCAGTCTTTGAAGGAGTTGCATACCTAGTGTTGCAGCTTATGAAAGAGTGCATACATAGTGTTTCAGTCTATGAAGAAGTTGCTTAACTAGTGTTTCAGTCAATGAAGAAGTTGCTTAACTAGTGTTTCAGTCTATGAAGAAGTTGCTTAACTAGTGTTTCAGTCTATGAAGAAGTTGCATACCTAGTGTTTCAGTCTTTGAAGGAGTTGCATACCTAGTGTTGCAGCCTATGAAGGAGTTGCATACCTAGTGTTGCAGCCTATAAAGGAGTTGCATACCTAGTATTTCAGTCTTTGAAGGAGTTGCATACCTAGTGTTTCAGTCTTTGAAGGAGTTGCATACCTAGTGTTTCAGTCTTTGAAGAAGTTGCATACCTAGTGTTTCAGTCTTTGAAGGAGTTGCATACCTAGTGTTTCAGTCTTTGAAGGAGTTGCATACCTAGTGTTGCAGCTTATGAAGAAGTTGCATACCTAGTGTTTCAGTCTTTGAAGGAGTTGCATACCTAGTGTTGCAGCTTATGAAGGAGTTGCATACCTAGTGTTTCAGTCTATGAAGAAGTTGCTTAACTAGTGTTTCAGTCTATGAAGGAGTTGCATACCTAGTGTTGCAGCCTATGAAGGAGTTGCATACCTAGTGTTTCAGTCTATGAAGAAGTTGCTTAACTAGTGTTTCAGTCTTTGAAGGAGTTGCATACCTAGTGTTGCAGCCTATGAAGGAGTTGCATACCTAGTGTTGCAGCCTATGAAGGAGTTGCATACCTAGTGTTTCAACTTACAAACGACAGATGTATGACAGATGTTATGTTTCACACATGTTTGCATTGCAGCTTGGCTGTTATATAAAGAAAATTTATTCCTAGCTCTCTAGCTGGTAACTGTGAATGTATATAAATATGGGCGTGCCTAAGATTGAAGACACCTCGTACTCTCAAATTTCACAGTAGCCTTCAGATATATATGGTAAAACCAGAAATATAATTTTTCACACGTTTTTTTACCAAAATTGTAATATGTAGTGGCACTGTGGTGTCAATACAAAATAAATTCGTGGACATAATTATAGCCAAAATATGCTTCGAGATAGTTCAGAGAGTAAGAAAATCGAGATGACAATAACTGAAAATACTGAAATATGAGACATGATTACCGCGAAGTCTCATGAAATAATACAAGAACTTAGATGAAGAGAACTCACAAGTGCTAGCGACGGGATGAACAAGAGCTCACTGTTGTAAACTGAACAATACCCAATGCTGGATGAATTCCAGGAATACTAGAGGACTCAGTACGTACAACAACTACTGAAGAATGACTCGAAACACTGAGGACCGAACACCCCGAGGATAACTTCTCTCTGTAACAACATGTAGGTAACAAAATGTATTTCGGTGGCTGGGCGATCCCAGCAAGATATCCATGTATCTCATGAGCACAGTCTTGTGCTTGCATCAATGCTAGCACAGTCTTGTGCTTGCATCAATGCTAGCACAGTCTTGTGCTTGCATCAATGCTAGCACAGTCTTGTGCTTGCATCAATGCTAGCACAATGAAATTTATGCGGCAGTCATAAAATACGACTAAACATAAAATTATATATGCATGTGCGTCTGTATGTATGTATCCATGTTCATATAAACATTTTTGAATAAATATGAGTGTATAAGTAGGCCTATGTGTGTGTGTGTGTGTGTGTGTGTGTGTGTGTGTGTGTGATTGTGTGTGTGTGTGTGTGTGTGTGTATGTGTGTAAATTTTTGTGTATATATGCGCGTGTACTCACCTAGTTGTACTCACCTAGTTGTGGCTGCAGGGGTCGAGTCACAGCTCCTGGCCCCGCCTCTTCACTGGCCGCTACTCGGTCACTCTACCCGCACCATGAGCTTAATCATACCTCTCTTCAAAGCTATGTATGGATCCTGCCTCCACTACATCACTTCACAGACTATTCCACTTCCTGAAAAACTCTGTGACTGAAGAAATATTTCCTAACATCCCTGTGGTTCATCTGAGTCTTCAACTTCCAATTGTGTCCCCTTGTTGCTGTGTCCCATCTCTGGAACATTCTGTCTCTGTCCACCTTGTCGATTCCTCTCAGTATTTTATATGTCGTTACCATATTCCCTCAATCTCTCCTGTCTTCCAATGTCGTCAGGTCGATTTCCCGTAACCTCTCCTCGTAGGACATACCCCTTAGCTCCGGGACTAGTCTTGTTGCAAAGCTTTGCACTTTATCTAGTTTCGTTGCATGCTTGGCTAGGTGAGGGTCCTGAATGACTTCTTATTGAGATGTCGGAATGCTGTTCTTAGGTTTGCCAGGCGCCCGTATGCTGCAGCAGTTATTTGGTTGATGTGCGCCTCAGGAGATGTGCCCGGTGTTATACTCACCCCGAGATCCTTTTCCTTGAGTGAGGTTTGTAAGCTCTGGCCTCCTAGACTGTACTCCGTCTGTGGTCTTCTTTGCCCTTCCCCACTCTTCATGACTTTGCACTTGGTGGGGTTGAATTCCAGGAGCCAGTTGCTGGACCAGGCCTGAAGCCTGTCCAGATCCCTCTGTAGTTCTGCCTGGTCTTCGTCCGATTGAATTCTTCTCATCAACTTCACATCATCTGCAAACAGGGACACTTCAGAGTCTATTCCTTCCGTCATGCCGTTCACAAATACCAGAAACATACATATGCATACTAATGCATATGTATGTGTCTATATATGTAGTCGTATGTATTCACTTATATACGTGAACATGCATACATATATATTTGAGTGCGTATATACATTTGTGCGAATGTATGTATGCATGTATTTGTGTCTGCATGTGCGTATGTATGTATGCATGTATTTGTGTCTGTTCATGTGCGTATGTATGCATGCACGTTTATACAATTTTCCTATTGAATGAGTGTGCGTTCGAATATGTATGGGAGTGTGTGTGTGTATGTGTGTTTTGTGTGTATGCATGCATGTGTATGCCTAATAAGGACATAGATTTGTTTTTCAAATATATTGTGAACCTATAAAAATATTAATCTAAATGTAATGATAGCAGACCTTAAAATTTTGAATTGTTGTAAGTAGTGATCAATATGCCAGTTCTCAGGTTCAGGTTTAGTAAGCCTTTAATGTGGCCCTGATGGAAGCCATCTACACATAGGAAGAAGTGAAGAATTATTAAGAGGGTTGGATACATCAAAAGCATTGGAACTTGACAATGTGTCACAATGGGTTCTGACAGCAGCAGCATGACCAGTAATTAAAATCTACAAGTCACTGAAACTGAGTAGTTGCCAGAGATAGATATAGTGGATAGCAAATGTAGTGCAATTAATTAAGAAAGGGAACACAGGTACTACTAAACTGCTGGTTAGCCTCAATGACCTAAATTATATAAAATACAGTGGAGATTATGTGAGCAAGGGTGATGGAGCACCTGGTAAGGTTAAACTGGAAAGAGAGATAGATGGATGAAATGCATTTTCTTGGACTGCAAGAAGGCATTTAACACTGCAAAACAATAAACTTGGCAAGGAACTAGAAAGACCAAATAGATAATCAATGAATAATGGAAAAGGCGAAAACAAAGCATTATTGTGCGAGAAACATCAGAATGAACTAGAATAACATTTTGTGTTATTCAAGAATCAGTACTGCGACCGAAAATATTTCTTTAGTCTTAGGACGGATGAAAAGGCATAAAACAGCGAAATCTTTTATTACAAGAACGTTTCAGACAAGGAAAACTTTACGAGATTAACAGAAAACTTGTAAACTATTATTAATAGAAGTCGTCCGGTCAGGTAAAGAGCGAGGCAGGACCTGGGCCATTTGACTCAGGGTGCTGCATAAGTGCACTCAGATCCATTCAGTTGACTTAGAATTTATGAGATGGGTTTTGTGAACATGAATATAGTGTCGTATGTCTGGACGAAGACTCCCTCCATTCGCTTGATCCTAGCGCTTTTATACATACTCTTCGGCTCTATCAGAAGCCATAAAATGGGCTTTCTATGCACTTTCCACCACACTCACGTTTTATGGGTCGCGTTTTGAGATCACGGTCTGTCTCCTCTTGGTAGAATTTAGTGCATTTAGCACAAAGAACAGTGTAGACTCTGGCTGTATCACTAGATGCATTACAACAAGGCCAGAATCTACATCATTCCTTGTATAAAATGTACCAACAACATAAATGTGCTATTTCATTTTTTATTCTCTGCCTCTTCCACCAGAGACTCCAATTTTACAACCACAATAGTCTGGTACACTCCTTGCAGTATTACCTCCAGTGATGTAAAAGTTCCTATTTAGTGTATTGATGTTTATATTAAGACGAATGCATGTGGTTTTGGCATGTATTACTTTACTCTTGGAAGAGCTTATATATCAGTGCCATCTGTAAACCAGGACCTTAACTCATGGGTGATTCGCCTATTTCAACTATTTGTTGACATTGACCTAGGCCTCTCTTAGCTTCATCTTACTCTGCACTTCTGAAAGCATAAGCTGTTCTATCTTTATCGGATGCTTTCATTTTATCTTTTTTTTTTTAATCTTGCATTTACTCAGTACTTTCATTTGCTTGTCAGTAATGATTTATTTATCATTTATTTTACCATAATCTGTCCTCACCCTTTTCTTTAGGGCCTTCAGTCATTATTCATTCGTAAAACCTTTCTATTAACCTGCCTATTTCCACCCTTAGCTCACAGGTTTTGGCTTAAGCTAACACACTGTGAGGGTTCAGGAAGAATCTGAACAGTGGTTGATGGTCTTGCCTGTGTGCAGGTGCCATCATCCAGTTCATCTTTGTCCTGTCTCATCTCTGTGTTGTCATTGCAGTGTTCTGGGTCAAAACATGTTTCCGTCTTTCACATCTTTGAACATCTCCTCTGCCCACACGAGTGTTTAATAAGTGAATATAATCAGTATTCATTTTTTTTCATAAAAATGGAAGGTCTTACATTTGGTGACCCTTGCCCTTACATCGACCTACATGTGGTGACCCTTGCCCTTACATCGACCTATATGTGGTGACCCTTGCCCTTGCATCGACCTACATCTGGTGACCCTTGCCCTTACATCGACCTACATCTGGTGACCCTTGCTATTACATCTTACTGCTTGGTGAAGAATGTAGACAATAATGTCATAGCGGAAACAGTCCCTGGAGGGAGCGCAGATGAAAGTCACACACACACATGAGCTGCTAAATCTCTGCAATAAACACACTCTAAGTCAGCAGATAGTGGAGCCAACAAGACTGGAAAACACACTTGACCTTATTTTCACAAATAATAAGGACCTGCTAAGAAACATAACAATATAAAAAACGACTAATTCCGATCACAATCTAATCGAAGTTCAGACTTACATGCACAGGCGTCCTGACCACCAAAATGCACGTGTCTGTGAAGGTGTCTTCACCGAATATAACTTCAACAACAAGAACATCAACTGGGACCAGGTGAATCGTGTCTTAAATGAAACATGTTGGGAAGATATCTTAAATAACATGGATCCAAACCAGTGCCTTGATAGGATCAACTTCCTGGCAGCTGAAGTATGTTTATATTTCGCTAAGAATGAAGAAGACGACGAAGAGTCATTGAGCTCCTCAAGAACGCTAGATTATCTGATAAACGGAAGGAAGCGCTGGCCAGGGAAGTGCAAAGTATCGCACTGAAGTTAAAAGACTCATACAGGATCCAGGAGAGACAGGAGGAGCTAAAAGTAATTAGTGAAATTGAAAATAAATTGGAAATATTTCTTTTCATATGCAAAACAAAGGCAAAGACCATATCTAGTATCGGGCCCCTGGTCCGACAACAAAGAAATGAGTGAGATATTGAAATCTCAGTACGACTCTGTGTTTAGCGCGCCACTAATCAGTCTGAAGATCGACAATCCAAATGATTTGTTCATGAATGAGCCTCAAAACTCAGTCAATGTATGCCAAATTTCTGACATTACCCTAACGCCACTAGACTTTGAGAAAGTCATTGACAACATGCCCATCCACTGAGCCCCGGGCTGAGGAGAAGGAGCATAGACATAGGTGAGATTCCAGTCACTAAAAATAACGGATATAGCCCCACTCCATAAAGGTGGCAGCAAAGCAGTAGCTAAGAAATATAGACCAATAGCTCTAACGTACCACATCATGAAAATCTTTGAAAGAGTACTAAGAAGCATGACTGTAAACTACTTGGATTTCCAAATACTGCACAATCCAGGGCAACATGGGTTCAGAGCAGGTCGCTCTGATCACTATGATATGGTCTTGGATGCACTGGAGGACAAACAGAATGCAGATGTAATATACACAGACTTTGCAAAAGCCTTTGACATGTGCAATCATGGTGTAATAGTGCACAAAATGAGTGCTAAAGGGATAATTGGCAAAGTAGGAAGGTGGATATTCAACTTTCTAACCAATCGAACACAAATAGTATGGTAAACAGAGTTAAATTGGAAGCTGCCATAGCGAAAATCTCTATTCCACTCGTCCCCATCCAGTTCCTCATCCTCATATCAGACATACACAGAGATGTAATCCACAGCACCGTGTCAACCTTTGCAGGCGATACTAGGATCTGCATGAGACTGTCATCTATTGAGGACACGGTTAACCTCCAAGAAGATATAAACCAAGTTTTTCAATGGGCAACGGAAAACAATATGATGTTCTATAAAGGCAAATTCGAACTGCTATATTATGGAAAACTGGAGGAGATAATAATTAGAACTGAGTATACTACTAACTCTAATCATACAATAGAGCGGAAAAGTAATGTGAAGGACCTGGGAGTGGTAATGTCTGAGGATCTCACTTTCAAGGATCACAGCAGTGCCATGATCACAACTTCGAAGATAATGATATTATGGATAATGAGAACATTCAAAACAAGAGATTCTAAGCCAATGATTATCCTTTTTAAATCACTTGTTCTCTCTAGGCTGGAATACTGCTGTACATTAACATCCCCATTGCAGATCTAGAGAATATACAAAGAACCTTTACTGCCTTAATTAACTATTGGGAACGCCTGGAAGCACTTGACTTGTACTCGCTGGAACGCAGGCGAGAGAGATATATCATAATCTACACTTGGAAAATCCTAAAAGGTAGCCTCCAGGTACATCTGGTGACTCTGCCCTTACATCCATCTTCAACAGCCTCTATCACCTGTCCTCCCAAAACGTGTTGGTGAAATTTGCTGCCTTGGATATTTTGGGAAATTTGTGAGAGTAGTTGGTGGCGTAGTGTTGGCAGCAGCAGCAGCAGCAGCAGCAGCAGCAGCAGCAGCAGCAGCAGCAGCAGCAGCAGCAGCAGCAGCACATACAAGGATAATACTATCAAGGAAAAAAATGTGCGTCAGTATGTGCTTACACACGTACTCACCTCTTTGTGGTTATGGGGTTCGAATCTTTGTTCCTGGTCTAACCTCTTTATTTCTCTGAGATGACAGTGTCATTATTATTCATTACTAATCAAAGGCTCCCTCATGAAGCTTACAAACTGAAAAAAGAAATCATTATATTTTTTAGTTTACCTCCATATTTTAGTAATCTGATGTAAACGTAATCAGAAATCAATTACGAATATAATTTTTTTTAATAATTTTCAGTTACATTAAACATAAAATTGTTAATTTAAATCATAATTTTTTTTTGAAAACTGAAGAAGACTGGAAATTCAAAATCTACAATTATAGTTGAGAACTTGAGCAACTTCTCTCCATTAAACTGAATTAACTGATATTTCTATAATACAGTTTAAAGTTTTTTAAAACTTTTATGAAAAAAACTGAAAAATGTAAAGAGCATAAATATTATAATACTTTAAATTTAAAAAAAAAATACATAATATACATTAATAGGTAAAATAGGTATTACTGTCGCTGCGTGATCCCGGGAAGGCAGCCCTGAATCCATAATGCCAGTCCCTTGTACCTTAATGCACGAAATTGGAATAGTGCAGAGTGCGGCTTAACTTGATAATGCAGTAAAATGAAGGGAATCAGAAGAGATATTCATAAGTCATCATATGGAAACTAATATCCAAATTCCTTCATGAAAATTGTAAATTAGGACAATACGGCCCAAATCAAATTCAAACCTTTCAAAGAGACCAATATACTGAAGTACACAAGCACGTTAAGCTTGAATCCGCCTAGAAGTTGCATTATCACGTTATGAACCAGGCCACGGTGCCCGTGGCCTGGTGGCAAAAGCTTTCGCTTCACACGGTGAGGTGTCCGGATTCGATTCCCGGCGAGGGTACAAACATTGGGCGTGTTTCCTTATACCGGTTGTCTATGTTCACCTATCAGTAAAATGGGTACCTGGGTGTTAGTCGACTGGTGTGGGTCGCATCCTGGGACAAAGCTGACCTAATTTGCGGGAAATGCTCTGCATAACAAGGGGCTTTCTATATAGCAGTATGTCATTAATGTCAGCTAGGCCTGTATACCTTGTACATGTACTTGTAGAAATAAAGATATTATTATTATTATTATTATTATTATTATTATTTCAATTTTAACAATTTCGTCAAAAAAAAAGCAAAATGGGGCTAACGCAGCTAAAATCAATTTAAATTTTCTCTAAGTAAGATTAACAAACTTTTTAAGAAAGAAAATAAGTTTTACATAATCCATGTGTACGTAACATACAAATGTTTACCAATACAGTCTTAGGAGTAAACATATGTTGTAGACACATTATGAAACATAAGACTGATTGAATCTACGATAACCAAGCAAAGTAAATGTGAATTATTACTGATCAAAAGAGATATTCTACAATTTTTTCACAAAAAAAAGAGTTTGTTTGTTTAATAAAACTGGTATATGAAAACTTTCACGAACCTAACATCAAGATATTGTTTCTCTGAGGAAAATACATCAACACAAATCGTTTAAAGCCGCCGTGAAGATGTATTTTTCAGTTGTAGTCTCACAACTACAGTTCTAGCAATACTGCTAAAGTTGAAGTAGCACTGCTACAATTGTAGTAGCACAACTGCAGTTCTAGTAGTACTTCTACAGTTGTATTAGCACAACTACAATTGTGATAACACTGCTATAGTAGTAATAGCAAGACTACAGTTGTAGTAGCAACTACAGTTGTGGTAGCACTGCTACTGTTGTGCTAACACTGTTACAGTAATGGTAGCACTAATGCAGTAGTGGTAGCACTGATATAGTAGTGGTAACACTGCTACAGAAGTGGTAACACTGTTACAGTAGTGGTAGCACTGCTACAGTGGTGGTAGAACTACTATAGAAGTGGCAACACTGCTACAGTAGTGGTAACACTGCTACAGTAGTGGTAGCACTAATGCAGTAGTGGTAGCACTGATATAGTATTGGTAACACTGCTACAGAAGTGGTAACACTGTTACAGTAGTGGTAGCACTGCTACAGTGGTGGTAACACTGCTACAGTAGTGGTAACACTGTTACAGTAGTGGTAGCATTGCTGCAGTAATGGTAACACTGCTACAGTAGTAGTAACACTACTACATAATGGTAGCACAGTTACAGTACTAATAAAACTGCTACATTAGTGGTAACACTGCTACAGTAGAGGTACCACTACCACAGTAGTGGTAACACTACTACAGTATTGGTAACACTGCTCCAGTAGTGGTAACACTGCTACAGTAGTGATAACACTGTTACAGTAGTAGTAACACTGCTACAGTAGTGGTAGCAGTGCTACAGTAGTGGTAACACTGCTACAGTAGTGATAACACTGCTACAGTAGTAGTAACACTGTTACAGTAGTGGTAGCACTGCTACAGAAGTGGTTGCACTGCTACAGTAGTGGTAGCACTTGCTACAGTAGTGGTAGCACTGCTACAGTAGTGGTAGCACTGCTACAGTAGTGGTACCACTGCTGGAGTAGTGGTAGCACTGCTACAGTAGTGGTAACACTACTACAGTAGTGGTAACACTGCTACAGTAGTTGTAGCACTGCTACAGTAGTGGTAACACTGCTATAGTAGTAGTAGCACTGTTACAGTAGTGGTAGCACTGCTACAGTAGTGGTAACACTGCTACAGTAGTGGTAGCACTGTTACAGTAGTGGTAGCACTGCTACAGTAGTGGTAACACTGCTACAGTAGTGGTAGCACTGTTACAGTAGTGGTAGCACTGCTACTATTGTCATAACACTGCTACAGTTGTAATAGCACGACTAAAGTTGTGGTAGCACTGCTACTGTTGTGCTAACACTGTTACAGTACTGGTAGCACTACTACAGTAGTAGTAGCACTGCTACAGTAGTTGTAGCACTGCTACAGCAGTTGTAGCACTGCTACAGTAGTGGTAGCACTGTTACAGTAGTGGTAGCACTGCTACAGTAGTGGTAAGACTGCTACAGTATTGGTAGCACTGCTACAGTAGTGGTAACACTGCTACAGTAGTGGTAACACTGTTACAGTAGTGGTAGCACTGCTACAGTAGTGGTTGCACTGCTACAGTAGTGGTAGCACTGCTGCAGTAGTGGTAGCACTGCTACAGTAGTGGTAGCACTGCTACAGTAGTGGTAGCACTGCTACAGTAGTGGTAGCACTGCTACAGTAGTGGTAGCACTGCTACAGTAGTGGTAACACTACTACAGTAGTGGTAGCACTGTTACAGTAGTGGTAACACTGCTACAGTAGTGGTAGCACTGCTACAGTAGTTGTAGCACTGCTACAGTAGTGGTAAGACTGCTACAGTAGTGGTAGCACTGCTACGGTAGTGGTAACACTGCTACATTAGTGGTAACACTGTTACAGTAGTGGTAGCACTGCTACAGTAGTGGTAGCACTGCTACAGTAGTGGTAGCTTACATGAGTGGTAACATGTTCAGAGTGGTAGCACTGCTACGGTAGTGGTAACACTGCTACATTAGTGGTAACACTGTTACAGTGTGGAACTCTAGTAGTGGTAGCACTGCTACAGTAGTGGTAGCACTGCTACAGTAGTGGTAACACTGTTACAGTAGTGGTAGCACTGCTACGGTAGTGGTAACACTGCTACAGTAGTGGTAGCACTGTTACAGTAGTGGTAGCACTGCTAAGCTAGTGTTAACACTGCTACAGTAGTGGTAGCACTGTTACAGTAGTGGTAGCACTGCTACAGTAGTGGTAGCACTGCTACAGTAGTGGTAACACTGCTACAGTAGTGGTAACACTGCTACAGTAGTGGTAACACTGCTACAGTAGTGGTAACACCGCTACAATAGTGGTAGCACTGCTGTACAGTAGTGTGTAGGTAGCATGCTACAGTGTGGTAACACTGTGAGCATGAATGTGGTAAACGCCATGGTCACTACGTAGTGGTACGCCACAGTGTGAACACTGCTAAGTATTGGAACACTGTTACGTAGTGGTAGCACTGCTACAGTAGTGTTAACAGTCTCAGTGGTGGTAACCTGCAGTGTGGTAGCACTGCTGAGTGGTAGCACTGTTACAGTAGTGGTAGCACTGCTCAGTAGTGTAACATTGCTACAGTAGTGGTGCACTGTTACGATTGGTAGCACTGCTACAGTAGTGGTAACACTCGTTTGGTAGCACTGCTACAGTAGTGGTAGCACTGCTACAGTAGTGGTAACACTGCTGTGTGGTAGCACTGCTGAGTGGTAACAGTGCTACAGTAGTGGTAGCACTGCTACAGTAGTGGTAACACTGCTACAGTAGTGGTAGCACTGCTACAGTAGTGGAAACACTGCTACAGTAGTGGTAACACTGCTACAGTAGTGGTAACACTGCTACAGTAGTGGTAACACTGCTACAGTAGTGGTAACACTGCTACAGTAGTGGTAGCACTGCTACTATTTTCACTAAGTTTCGTTTGAAGAAGCTTTGTGTTACACTTTTTTTTTCCTCACTCATTAATTTTTTCTATTACTACTTATTATTTATTCACTCTTTACTTACTGCTTAGTTACTACTCAATATTTACTTCTTATTAATTACTACACACGATTTACTACTTACTAAGCACTACTAATTGAGGGAACGAAAGTACTAAAGCCGTGAGCGTCGTGAATTTTCGTAGTTCACCATGAGACGCTTTAAAGCAACACGGGTTCGATCCCCCGGCTAGTCGCAGTGATATATATATATATATATCTGCGACTAGCCGTGATATATATATTAACTTAAATAAAAAAAGTATCTATATATATATGTGGTGCAGAATAGGTAAAATTGGTCAATTATTCAGAACTCATTTAAAATTTAGTCCTTTCTAAAATTTTCTCTTATACCTTCAGAGATACATTTTTTTAATTTATGTTAATGTAAAAATTAATAATTTTGTACCAAAAGAACCTTAGAAAACTTACCTAACATTATTATAATAAGCGCAATTATATTTAGCCTAATCCACCTAAATATATTTTAAATAAGTTTGCAATAATTTAATAATAAACAAACATAATGAAATATATTTTTTTTCGTAAGGTTCAGTATGGTTTTAGCGAGATTATTGCATACACAAATTTTCGCTTGCCTTATTCGGCAAGAAGAGCGTTGCTATTTAAGCCAAAATCTCAAGTTGTACCTATTCGGCACGACATAAATCTACATATGTATTGCTATATATATTATTGTAACCATGAACGAGTGGTATTTAATCAATAACAACACTGCTACTAGCCAGGGGATCGAACCCATGTTGTTTTAGCCCGCCTCATGGTGAGTGGAAATTCACGATGCTCTAACCCACTGGACCATCCAATCTACAAAGATCATGCACCCAACGGAACTATATGTTGTACCATGATCTAAGGACATACGATGGTGTGGACGCTTCAGAGCTAATTTCATTCTACTCCCCGTTTGGTGTACTAGCCTCCACAAGCAGTATATAGTATTTTAATCACGAACGAGTGGTTTTTAATCAATAACAACACTGCGACTAGCCGGGGGATCGAAGCCGTGTTGTTTTAGCCCGCTCACCATAGGCGGGCTAAAACAACATGGGTTCGATCACCTAGCTCTGCTGGGTGCATGATCTTTGTAGGATTGGATGGGCCAGTGGGTTAGAGCGTCGTGAATTTTCGCTACCATGAGGCGGTCTAAAACAACACGGATTTGATTCCCTGGCTAGTCGGGGACAATGTGTCGTGGGGTCGAGCCCTGGCCTGCCGCAGTTTTGTAACTGTTTCAATACCACTTGTTTCGTGGTTTCCTTGCTATCTAGGCTGCTTGTTTAGGCGGGTATTCAAACAGGAGAAGGCTGAAATTAATCCTTGAGCATCCATTGCCACGAGTGTCCTCGTAACATGAAACAAGTCTATTTCGCTAAGCTCATGTTGTTTGTTGTTTGTGGCTGCTACTCTTTATCCAGCATCCTTCCCTGGTGGCTGCTACTCTTTATCCAACATCCTCCCCTGGTGGTTGCTACTCTTTATCCAGCATCCTCCCCTGGTGGTTGCTACTCTTCATCCAACATTCTCCCCTGGTGGTTGCATCTCTTTATCCAACATCCTCCCTGGTGGTTGCTACTCTTTATCCAACATCCTCCCCTGGTGGCTGCTACTCTTCATCCAACATCCTCCCCTGGTGGCTGCTACTCTTCATCCAGCATCCTCCCCTGGGGGTTGCTACTCTTTATCCAACATCCTCCCCTGGTGGTTGCTACTCTTCATCCAACATCCTCCCCTGGTGGCTGCTACTCTTCATCCAGCATCCTCCCCTGGTGGCTGCTACTCTTTATCCAACATCCTCCCCTGGTGGCTGCTACTCTTCATCCAACATCCTCCCCTGGTGGTTGCTACTCTTTATCCAACATCCTCCCCTTGTAGCTGCTACTCTTCATCCAACATCCTCCCCTGGTGGCTGCTACTCTTTATCCAGCATCCTCCCCTGGTGGTTGCTACTCTTTATCCAACATCCTCCCCTGGTGGTTGCTACTCTTCATCCAACATCCTCCCTGGTGGCTGCTACTCTTCATCCAACATCCTCCCTGGTGGTTGCTACTCTTTATCCAACATCCTCCCCTGGTAGCTGCTACTCTTCATCCAACATCCTCCCTGGTGGTTGCTACTCTTTATCCAGCATCCTCCCTGGTGGCTGCTACTCTTCATCCAACATCCTCCCTGGTGGTTGCTACTTTTATCCAGCATCCTCCCCTGGTGGTTGCTATTCTTTATCCAACATCATCCCCTGGTGGTTGCTACTCTTCATCCAGCATCCTCCCCTGGTGGTTGCTACTCTTCATCCAACATCCTCCCCTGGTGGTTGCTACTCTTTATCCAGCATCCTCCCCTGGTGGTTGCTACTCTTTATCCAGCATCCTCCCCTGGTGGTTGCTACTCTTCATCCAGCATCCTCCCCTGGTGGTTGCTACTCTTCATCCAACATCCTCCCCTGGTGGTTGCATCTCTTTATCCAACATCCTTCCCTGGTGGTTGCTACTCTTTATCTAACATCCTCCCCTGGTGGCTGCTACTCTTCATCCAACATCCTCCCCTGGTGGCTGCTACTCTTCATCCAGCATTCTCCCCTGGTGGTTGCTACTCTTTATCCAACATCCTCCCCTGGTGGTTGCTACTCTTCATCCAACATCCTCCCCTGGTGGCTGCTACTCTTCATCCAGCATCCTCCTGGTGGCTGCTACTCTTTATCCAATATCCTCCCTGGTGGCTGCTACTCTTTCATCCAACATCCTCCCTGGTGGTTGCTACTCTTTATCCAACATCCTCCCCTGGTGGCTGCTACTCTTCATCCAACATCCTCCCCTGGTGGTTGCTACTCTTCATCCAACATCCTCCCTGGTGGCTGCTACTCTTCATCCAACATCCTCCCTGGTGGCTGCTACTCTTTATCCAACATCCTCCCTGGTGGCTGCTACTCTTATCCAACATCCTCCCTGGTGGTTGCTACTCTTCATCCAACATCCTCCCTGGTAGCTGCTACTCTTCATCCAACATCCTCCCTGGTAGCTGCTACTCTTCATCCAACATCCTCCCCTGGTGGCTGCTACTCTTTATCCAATATCCTCCCCTGGTGGCTGCTACTCTTTATCCAACATCCTCCCCTGGTGGTTGCTACTCTTCATCCAACATCCTCCCTGGTAGCTGCTACTCTTCATCCAACATCCTCCCCTGGTGGCTGCTACTCTTCATCCAACATCCTCCCCTGGTGGTTGCTACTCTTCATCCAACATCCTCCCTGGTGGCTGCTACTCTTCATCCAACATCCTCCCTGGTGGTTGCTACTCTTCATCCAACATCCTCCCTGGTGGTTGCTACTCTTCATCCAACATCCTCCCCTGGTGGTTGCTACTCTTCATCCAACATCCTCCCTGGTGGTTGCTACTCTTCATCCAACATCCTCCCTGGTGGCTGCTACTCTTCATCCAACATCCTCCCCTGGAGGTTGCTACTCTTCATCCAACATCCTCCCTGGTGGTTGCTACTCTTCATCCAACATCCTCCCCTGGTGGCTGCTACTCTTCATCCAACATCCTCCCTGGTGGTTGCTACTCTTCATCCAACATCCTCCCCTGGTGGTTGCTACTCTTCATCCAACATCCTCCCCTTCATGCCTTCTTATAATACTTTTTAAAAACATTCTTTTTAATTATTTAGTTCAAAATTACAATCTACATTACTGTGAATGGTAAACAAATGGCAAAGACGGAGAAGAGGTAAGGGAAGGGGTAAGGAGATGGGTAAGGGTATAGAGGAGAGTGCCACTGGGATGCCAGTGCCACAATGTCAACACAAATAACTGTTCTTGGCACGCAGGTACTCTCTGGCTCCCTGATCACTATCTTTGTGATGCTTTTTATCTTGCGCACCGACCATGTACACAGTACATGTTGTGTATAGTACTTGAGGTGATGGTGGTAGTAGTGATGGTGTTGGTAGTGATGGTGGTGGTAGTGGTGGAAGTGATGGTTATGGTAGTGAGGGTGGAGTAGTGATGGTGGTGGTAGTGATAGTGGAGGTAGTGATGGTGTTAGGTAGTGATGGTGGTGGTAGTGATAGTGGAGGTAGTGATGGTGTAGGTAGTGATAGTGGAGGTAATGATGGTGTTGGTACTGATGGTAGTGGTAGTGATGGTGGTGGTAGTAATGGTGATAGTAGTGATAGTGGAGGTAGTGATGGTGTTGGTAGTGATTATGGTAGTAGTGATGGTGTTGTTAGTGATGGTGGGGGTAGTGATAGTGTTATAGTGATGGTGGTGGTAGTGATGGTGGTAGTAATGGTGGTGGTAGTGATAGTGGAGGTAGTGATGGTGTAGGTAGTGATGGAGGTGGTAGTGATGGTGGTGGTAGTTGGGCAGTGATAGGGGGAGAGTGATGGTGTGGTAGTGATGGTGGTGGTAGTGATGGTGGTGGTAGTGTGTAATGGTGGTGAAGTGATGGTGTGTAGTATGGTGGGTGGTAGTGATGGTGGTGGTAGTGATGGTGTGTAGTGATGGTGGTGGTAGTAATGGTGGGATGTAGTGATGGTGGTTTGGGAGTGATGGTGTAGGTATGATGGTGGAGGTAGTAATGGTGGTAGGTAGTGATAGGGGTGGTAGTGATGGTGGTGGTATTGATGGTGGAGGTAGTAATGGTGGTGGTAGTGATGGAGGTAGGATGGGAATGATGTGACAGTATCTACCAGTATGGTGGTCCTAGTGATGGTGGTAGATGGAAAATTCCTCCTCTACCATTCTCTATCTTCACCGTTTCCCATGATTCCTCCCTTTTCCACTTTCTTACCTTCTATTTTTTTTCCACTCTACCTTATTTTCTCTCCCTCTCTCTCTCTCTCTCTCTCTCTCTTCATCTTAATCTGCAGCAAGGTAGTAGTTAATTTCTCTCTTCAGATAACCTTCCCATGAACATCCTTGTACTTCCGTGTCCGCCTGTGTACTCCCGTGTCTGCCTGTGTACTCCCGTGTCCGCCTGTGTACTCCCGTGTCCGCCTGTGTACTCCCGTGTCCATCTGTGTACCCCAGTGTCCTGTGTACTCCCGTGCATGACGATACATGAAAATGTATTCTTATATTCGCCCATGTACTCCCATATACACTAGTGTTCTCGTATGTACTCCCATATACTCCAGTGTACTCGAATGTACTCCCATTTATGTTCATATTGTACGCCTTCCGCTTGCAACATTGTTCAGCTCCAACCAGATAGAAAATAACAATTAATGGAAGAGGCGAGCCTGAGCAGGGTTTTTCTCTCTCTCTCTCTCTGTCTCCCTTCCTTCCTCTCTCTCTCTCTCTCTCTCTCTGTCTCCCTTCCTCTCTCTCTCTCTCTCTCTCTCTCTCTCTCACACACGCCCGCATCCATAAACTGGGTCCAGTCAATCGCTGTTCTCCTATCGGAGTTCACCTGTTCTACCCCATGGTGTTACACATGCATTTTTAGGAAGGTTCCCAGTCACGCTGAGAGGTCAAACTCCAGGGTCCTGGCGATCGCCAGGTTTGGTCGACTCTCTCTCTCTCTCTCTCTCTCTCTCTCTCTCTCTCTCTCTCTCTCTCTCTCTCTCTCTCTCTCTCTCTCTCTCTCTCTCTCTCTCTCTCTCTCTCTCTCCCATCTGTTCGAACCCATGATAAAGCGTTAGCTTCATTTACTAGCGCCTTTGGTTACATTGGCCAGGAATAAATTTTCAGGTGTACTAACTAATCCAATGGAACCTCTGGTCACGAACGCTTCCGAACACGAACAAATCGGTTCACGACAAAAAATTTTTTGCATCTGGTCACGAACACACAATCAAGTGCCGAACAAACAGAGCTGAGCCAATTTTCACATTCCGTGCCATTTTTTTCGCTTGCGCCAATTTTCCCCACTTCCTGTTGTTTGTGTACACCTAACTCTGCTATTGAAGGTTTTTTTCTCTATTAAACTCTACATTATTTTGTATAATTAAGGATTTTTCAAACTGATTATTTTTTATGTGCTTAAAAGTCTTAGGACTCGTGCAATGTTAGTTTTCTCTGTTGTTCAAGGGTTTTTCAGTGTTATTCAAGGTCTTTGCATTTAGTTTACTATTACACTGTGCATTCTATGGTATAATTAACTATTTTTGTGTTAAAAAAAAAAAAATTACATACAGTTGGTAGGGGTCTGGAACGGATTAATCGTATTTACATACAATCCAATGGGGATATTAGGTTCGGGTCACGACCAAATCGGGTCGCGACCAGAGTTTTGGAACGCATTATGGTCGTGACCAGAGGTTCCACTGTATGTTGTTCTAATATTTTACAAAACATAAACCCATCCATACGGGTTAAAGCTATTACCGAGGATCGAGTATCGACATTTACCACTTAAATAAAAACACTTACCACTCAACATAGTTGAGTGGTTATTCTCACGCTGCTGATAAGGGTGGAGGAGGGATCAGTTCTCAGGTGAATATAATAACGTAGTTAAATGATTATATGGATGCCTCTGCTCACAGAGGTCTGGGGATCAGTCCTCTTTTTCTCAAATAGAGTGGTTGACCAGTGGAATGGATTAATGACGAATTAGTAAGTGCTGCAACAACTGAAAATTAAAAAAAAAATATATGTGATGAACAGAATATTGAAACTGAAACACCACGAGCATAGTTTTGCTCTTGTAGCTAAAAGTAGGTATTTAGAAATAGGCAACTACACACATACACACACTAACATACACAAACAATCCGCTCTTAGAAGAGGGAAAGTTATGATGACGTTTCGGCCCGACTTCGATCACATACAAACACATATACAGATACACTCACAAACACATTTCGTGCCTGAGAACGTGACAACACACCAAGACATGAGGAACTGAAAAAAGAGGTAAAAAAAAAAAAAACATAGTTTGGAAAAATACGGAAAAAATCACAAAAGGGAACTTTAGGATAAATGTAAAAGAATCAGCTTCAGACATGATGACCATCACAAAGACGAAACTAACAGAGAACAATACATAATGCGCTACTGACAGTTGAGTGCCGAGGATGGAAGAAAAAACAGAGCTGGAGGAGGAGTGCCACTATTAGCAAGGAGCCAAAGTAATGCTGAGCGCACACAGAAATAAACAAAAAACTGAACATAGGATATTTTAAAAATATTAAAAAATAAATCACAGAACGGGTGAAGCTCGAACTCATGTCAGGAAAGTCTTACCCTTTCTGTGATTTGTTTGCAATCGTTTTGTTGCTGTTTCCTGAGTAGAGTTAAAAATAATAGACTGGGAGAAATGGGAAAAGTGTATGGGATCTGACATGTGAAGGACAAAAGATATGGATGCAATGTTGCAGAGGTTCACAAGCCAGCACCACAAGGAAGACTGGACCAGGTCATTACCTACGATATTGCAGGTAAAGGGAAGGGAAAATTTAGCTGCAACCAGGAGTAAGTGAACATGTAGCGTTCAGTTTAACTACCCGATGGAAATGAGGATCTTAGAAAGAGGGGAAAAAAGCAAGCTAGATTACAAAAAGAGAGGACTGTGTAGATGAGAACCTTCTTGAAGGCTGTTTATTGGAAAGAGAAAACGAAATGAAAGACAAAAGTTCAGGGAGGAGCTATTTACATCCAAAAGTAAAAGAGTCTATAAGACTTTATGGTTAAATCACAGATGTAGACAGAAGAAAAGAAGCACAAGATTGAAAAGTTGCAAAAACTCAGAGGACGGAAAATGGTAAAGAAAGAAGCACAAGGAATAAGCAAGAATACTCGATGGTGAGAAAGAAGTTTGAGAAGCAATAACAGCGGAAGGAAGCAGAAGCTTTCAGAATCATAATTACTGCAAAACTGAAAGAGACTGAAAGAGAGCCAAGACATTGTTTCCTTCCAAAAAAAGGGAGGAGAAATGACTAGTACTAGCAGGGAAGTTTCTGAGAAAGTAAACAAGTTTTTTAAGAGAGTATTGACCGGGAAAAGACGGACAGACCGACAGAGATCTGGGCAAAGATAATTGGAACAAGGGACTAAATAAAGAATTCGCAATGCGAACTGGGAACTTCTAATACAATAAGGCATGACGTTCCTTGTGGTCCTTAGTGGTTGATTGAAGAAACTTTTAAACGACTTGTAACAATCTTCAAGTCGACTGGAGAGAGAAAGAGGGAGAGAGAAGAGGGAGAGAGAGAGAAAAATAAGTTCTACCACTGAAACATTTCCTCATTAAAGTTTTAAGTTTTTGCGCAACTCATGTCCTCAACTTCGGATATTATTTACCAAATGTTTTTAAGAACGAAATGTCTTCCCAAATTAAAAAAGGATAGACGACAATATTGAACTCTGGTCTGGTATCATCGACCTGCATACTAAGCTAAAATAAAGTTTATCTAAGCTTAACAAAAGAAATGTGGAACATTACGGAGGCAGGAAGTCACAAACGAGAGCCAGGGCGGGATTACAGAAGGATAATCCTGACTACTGGAGTTCTACGACAGAATAACAAAGCACAAGTAAGAAAGATGCACCGGGGAGGAAATATTTACTCACTGTTTTAGGTATTAAAATATACTTGTTAATTTACCTGTGAATTGCGTGTAGTCGGTAAGTTTTTAAACCTAAGTAACTGTACCTTTACTAGGTAGTGTGCTCCGAAAGATATACATCTTTAAGTGTATATGTTAAATATTTCGGAAGCTGTGTACCCTGAGTGTTTATTCATTGCCACATAGATATTAAAATATTCTTGATCCACTGGTAGGCGATAGACTTTACACCTAGTACACTCCCAGCTTCACCTCTAGCCTAAATTTATTATTATATAATCATGGGGAAGCGCTAAACCCGTAAGATTATACAGCGCCTACCTGTAGCGTAAAGCTTTTAAAGTTTCCCACAACCCTCGTATAAATAATTTCCCCTTAAAGTCCCCGGTCGATGCTATCACGTTCGTGTTTTCTTGCAGTGTTCGAAGCATGAATCTTGTGACGTGTAGAAGCGTGAGTAAGGTGTGGCACGAAGTGGGGTACCAGTACATGGTACACGGGACGAGGGAGGAGCGAGGTAACACCTGCAACACTGACCCATGACAAGACTAAATTTAGGTGAGATGCTGTGTGCTGGGTTTAGAGATGCAGGGGTCCTAGGTGCCACAACTGTAAGGGGACCCCCCTTCTTTGTGCAGGGATCCTAGGTGCCACAACCGTGAGGGGACCCCCCCTTCTTTGTGCAGGGGTCCTAGGTGCTACAACTGTGAGGGGACCCCCTTCTTTGCTCCTGTCACCTATTGTATTATTGGGAATTAAATTTAAAAATTAGAGCTAGACGCACACTTGATTATATGACTGACGTTGGACTACTATCAGCATATTGTATGACTGACGTTGGACTACTATCAGCATATTGTATGACTGACGCTGGACTACTATCAGCATATTGTATGACTGACGCTGGACTACTATCAGCATGTTGTATGACTGACGCTGGACTACTATCAGCATATTGTATGACTGACGCTGGACTACTATCAGCATATTGTATGACTGACGCTGGACTACTATCAGCATGTTGTATGACTGACGCTGGACTACTATCAGCATATTGTATGACTGACGCTGGACTACTATCAGCATGTTGTATGACTGACGCTGGACTACTATCAGCATATTGTATGACTGACGCTGGACTACTATCAGCATATTGTATGACTGACGCTGGACTACTATCAGCATGTTGTATGACTGACGCTGGACTACTATCAGCATATTGTATGACTGACGCTGGACTACTATCAGCATGTTGTATGACTGACGCTGGACTACTATCAGCATGCTGTATGACTGACGCTGGACTACTATCAGCATGTTGTATGACTGACGCTGGACTACTATCAGCATATTGTATGACTGACGCTGGACTACTATCAGCATGCTGTATGACTGACGCTGGACTACTATCAGCATATTGTATGACTGACGCTGGACTACTATCAGCATATTGTATGACTGACGCTGGACTACTATCAGCATATTGTATGACTGACGCTGGACCTCTATCAGCATGCTGTATGACTGACGCTGGACTGCTGTCAGCATATTGTATGACTGACGCTGGACTACTATCAGCATGTTGTATGACTGACGCTGGACCTCTATCAGCATGCTGTATGACTGACGCTGGACTGCTGTCAGCATATTGTATGACTGACGCTGGACTGCTGTCAGCATATTGTATGACTGACGCTGGACTATTGTCAGGATGTTGTATATTTTTTTTTTTCACAAATAAATATTCAACAAAATACGAGACCTTGAAAATTTTGCATTTTAATCTCAGAATTGAAACAGTTATATGCAAATAAATATTTGTTTTAGCTCTGGGACCGTGTGCGACCACTCACTGGCTAATGGTTAACAATTAGGGATCCCCCCAGGAGTCAGGGCCCCTAAAAGGGCCCTAAGTCTGTTTATCAGTAACTCCGCCAGTGCAGATGCAGCATCCACATGACACTGCTAACACTATGTGATGGCAACATAGAACAAGCCTCAGAAAGGAGGAAGAGAAGAAGGGAGGTAAAGACGAGAGAGGATCAGGAAAACGAAAACAAAGACAACACCGATCACGAAAACTAAGAGTTTACCAATTAAAGGAGAAACAAATGAAGGAGTGAGGAAGCAACGGAAGTCACACGACCAGACGGATGACTAAAATAAACCGAAAACTGAGGATGAGTTGAATAAAGAATGTGTAGGAGGGAAGAGACGAGGGGCAGGAAAAAAGAAAGTTGAGGAAGGAAGTAGAGTGAGAGAAGAGAGTGGAGTGACGGAAGGGAGTGAAGTGACGGAAGGGAGTGAAGTGACGGAAGGGAGTGGAGTTACGGAAGGGAGTGAAGTGACGGAAGGGAGTGAATTGACGGAAGGGAGTGAAGTGACGGAAGGGAGTGGAGTTACGGAAGGGAGTGAAGTGACAGAAGGGAGTGAAGTGACGGAAGGGAGTGGAGTTACGGAAGGGAGTGAAGTGACAGAAGGGAGTGGAGTGACGGAAGGGAGTGGAGTGACGGAAGGGAGTGAAGTACGGAAGGGAGTGGAGTGACGGAAGGGAGTGAAGTGACGGAAGGGAGTGAAGTGACGGAAGGGAGTGAAGTGACGGAAGGGAGTGAAGTGACGGAAGGGAGTGAAGTGACGGAAGGGAGTGAAGTGACGGAAGGGAGTGAAGTGACGGAAGGGAGTGGAGTTACGGAAGGAGTGAAGTGACGGAAGGGAGTGAATTGACGGAAGGGAGTGAAGTGACGGAAGGGAGTGGAGTTACGGAAGGGAGTGAAGTGACAGAAGGGAGTGGAGTTACGGAAGGGAGTGAAGTGACAGAAGGGAGTGAAGTGACGGAAGGGAGTGGAGTTACGGAAGGGAGTGAAGTGACAGAAGGGAGTGGAGTGACGGAAGGGAGTGGAGTGACGGAAGGGAGTGAAGTACGGAAGGGAGTGGAGTGACGGAAGGGAGTGAAGTGACGGAAGGGAGTGAAGTGACGGAAGGGAGTGAAGTACGGAAGGGAGTGGAGTGACGGAAGGGAGTGAAGTACGGAAGGGAGTGGAGTGACAGAAGGGAGTGAAGTGACGGAAGGGAGTGAAGTGACGAAAGGGAGTAGAGTGACGGAAAGGAGTGAAGTGACGGAAGGGAGTGAAGTGACGGAAGGGAGTGAAGTGACGGAAGGGAGTGAAGTACGGAAGGGAGTGGAGTTACGGAAGGGAGTGAAGTGACAGAAGGGAGTGAAGTTACGGAAGGGAGTGAAGTGACAGAAGGGAGTGAAGTGACGAAAGGGAGTAGAGTGACGGAAAGGAGTGGAGGGATGCAAAAGCAAACGGGCATCATGAAAGTGGCACCCTTGATGGTGCCATGTGTAGTCACCTTCACTATGTTAGATGAGACAGGTTAGGTCACCTTCACTGTGTTAGGTGAGACAGGTTAGGTCACCTTCACCATGTGAGGTGTGACAGGTGAGGTCACCTTCACTATGTGAGGTGAGACAGGTTAGGTCACCTTCACCATATGAGGTGAGATAGGTGAGGTCACCTTCATCATGTGAGGTGAGACAGGTGAGGTCACCTTCACCATGTGAGGTGAGACAGGTGAGGTCACCTTTACCATGTGAGGTGAGACAGTTTAGGTCACCTTCACCATGTGAGGTGAGACAGGTGAGGTCACCTTCACCATGTGAGGTGAGACAGGTGAGGTCACCTTTACCATGTGAGGTGAGACAGGTTAGGTCACCTTCACCATGTGAGGTGGGACAGGTGAGGTCACCTTCACCATGTGAGGTGAGACAGGTGAGGTCACCTTCACCATGTGAGGTGAGACAGGTGAGGTCACCTTTACCATGTGAGGTGAGACAGGTTAGGTCACCTTCACCATGTGAGGTGGGACAGGTGAGGTCACCTTCACCATGTGAGGTGAGACAAATGAGGTCACTTTCACCATGTGAGGTTAGACAGGTGAGATCACCTTCACCATGTGAGGTGAGACAGGTGTGGTCACTTTCACCATGTGAGGTGAGATAGGTGAGGTCACCTTCACCATGTGAGTTGAGACAGGTGAGGGCACCTTCACTATGTGAGGTGAGACAGGTGAGGTCACCTTCACCATGTGAGGTGAGACAGGTGTGGTCACTTTCACCATGTGAGGTGAGATAGGTGAGGTCACCTTCACCATGTGAGTTGAGACAGGTGAGGTCACCTTCACCATGTGAGGTGAAACAGGTTAGGTCACCTTCACCATGTGAGGTGAGACAGGTGAAATCATCTTCACCATGTGAGGTGAGACAGATGAGGTCACTTTCACCATATGAAGTGAGACAGGTGAGGTCACCTTCACCATGTGAGGTGAGACAAGTGAGGTCACCTTCACCATGTGAAGTGAGACAGGAGTGGTCACCCTCACCATGTGAGGTGAGACAGTTGAGATCACCTTCACTCTGTGAGGTGAGAAAGGTGAGGTCACTTTCACCATGTGAGGTCACTTTCACCTTGCAACAGTTGTTACAGCTTCAGGTGGCCACAGGTCATCCCGAGGTGACGGTATCTGTGTTCTCTGTAGCGAAGATGTTCAAACTGAACATGTAACTATATTAGAAACATTACCAGACGTGTGTTCACTGATATGTGTTCACTGATGTGTGTTCACTGATGTGTGTTCACTGATGTGTGTTCAATGATGTGTGTTCACTGATGTGTGTTCACTGATGTGTCTTCACTAATGTGTGTTCACTGATGTGTGTTCACTGATGCGTGTTCACCGATGTGTGTTCACCGATGTGCGTTCACTGATGTGTGTTCACTGATGTGTCTTCACTGATGTGTGTTCACCGATGTGCGTTCACTGATGTGTGTTCACTGATGTGTGTTCACTGATGTGTGTTCACTGATGTGTGTTCACTGATGTGTGTTCACTGATGTGCGTTCACTGATGTGTGTTCACTGATGTGTGTTCACTGTACTCACCTAATTGTACTCACCTAATTGTGGTTGCAGGGGTCGAGACTTAGCTCCTGGCCCCGCCTCTTCACTGACCGCTACTAGGTTCTCTCTCTCCCTGCTCCTTGAGCTTTATCATACATCGTCTTAAAGCTATGTATGGTTCCTGCCTCCACTACATCATTTGCTAGACTATTCCACTTCCTGACAACTCTACGACTGACTCTACAACTTCCAATTGTGACCCCTTGTTTCTGTGTCCCCTATCTGGAACATCCTGTCTCTGTCCACCTTATCTATTCCACGCAGTATTTTGTATGTCGTTATCATGTCTTCCCTAACCCTCCTGTCCTCCAGTGCCGTCAGGCCGATTTCCCTTAACCTTTCTTCATAGGACATTCCCCTTAGCTCCGGAACTAACCTTGTTGCAAACCTTTGCACTTTCTCTAATTTCTTAACGTGTTTGACCAGATGTGGGTTCCAAGCTGGTGCTGCATACTCCAATATGGGCCTGATGTACACAATGTATAGTGTCTTGAACGATTCCTTACTAAGGTATCGGAACGCTATTCTCAGGTTTGCCAGGTGCCCATATGCTGCACCAGTTATCTGGTTGATGTGTGCTTCCGGAGATGTGCTCATTGTTATACTCACCCCAAGATCTTTCTCCTTGAGTGAGGTTTGCAGTCTTTGGACATCTAGCCTATACTCTGTCTGTTGTCTTCTTTGCCCTTCCCCGATCTTCATGACTTTGCTTTTATCGGGGTTGCTGGACCACGTGTACAGCCTGTCCAGGTCTCTGCCTGATCCTCATCTGATTTAATTCTCCTCATTAACTTCACATCATCTGCGAACAGGGACACTTCTGAGTCTAACCCTCCCATCATGTCATTCACGTATACCAAAAATAGCACTGGTCCTAGGACTGACCCTTGAGGGACCCCGCTCGTCACAGGCGCCCACTGTGATACCTCATCACGTACCATGACTCGTTGGTGCCTCCCTGTCAATTTTTCTCTGATCCTTTGCAGTGCCCTTCCTGTTACGCGTGCCTGATCCTCTAGCTTCTGCACTAATCTCTTGTGAGGAACTGTATCGAAGGGGGCAGTAAAGGAATAGCAAAGAACTACAGACAAATAACGCTAACGTCCCATATCATAAAAATCTTTGAAAGGGTTCTAAGAAGCAAGATCGCCACTCATCTTGATACCCATCAATTGCACAACCCAGGGCAGTATGGGTTTAGAGCAGGCCGCTCCTGTCTGTCCCAACTACTGGATCACTACGACAAGGTCCTGGATGCTCTATAAGACAAACAGAATGCAGATGTTATATACACAGACTTTGCAAAAGCCTTTGACAAGTGTGACCATGGTGTAATAGCACACAAAATGCGTGATAAAGGAATAACAGGAAAAGTTGGTAGATGGATCTATAATTTCCTAACAAGTAGAACACAAAGAGTAGTAGTCAACAGAGTAAAGTCTGAGGCAGCTACTGTGAAAAGCTCTGTTCCACAAGGCACAGTACTCGCTCCCATCCTGTTCCTCATCCTCATATCGGACATAGACAGGGATACCTGGAGAGTATACCTGGAGAGAGTTCCAGGGGTCAACGCCCCTGCGGCCCGGTCTGTGACCAGGCCTCATGTTGGATCAGAGCCTGATCAACCAGGCTGTTACTGCTGGCCGCACGCAGTCCAACGTACGAACCACAGCCTGGCCAGTGCCTGCTTGAAGACAGCCAGGGGTTTGTTGGTAATCCCCCTGATGTATGCTGGGAGGCAGTTGAACAGTCTTGGGCCCCTGACACTTATTGTGTTGTCTCTCAATGTGCTAGTGGCACCCCTGCTTTTCATTGGGGGAATGTTACATCGCCTGCCGAGTCTTTTAACTATTCGGTACTCCACATCACTACAGTAAACTATTCGGTACTCATCACTACAGTAAACTATTCGGTACTCCACATCACTACAGTAAACTATTCGGTACTCCACATCACTACAGTAAACTATTAGGTACTCCACATCACTACAGTAAACTATTAGGTACTCCACATCACTACAGTAAACTATTAGGTACTCCACATCACTACAGTAAACTATTAGGTACTCCACATCACTACAGTAAACTATTCGGTACACCACATCACTACAGTAAATTATTCGGTACTCCACATCATTACAGTAAACTATTCAGTACTCCACATCACTACAGTAAACTATTCAGTACTCCACATCACTACAGTAAACTATTCAGTACTCCACATCACTACAGTAAACTATTCAGTACTCCACATCACTACAGTAAACTGTTATGTTCTCAAAATCACTACAGTAAACTGTTATTTTCTCAAAATCACTACAGTAAAGTGTTAAGTACTAAACATCACTACAGTTGTCAGTCATCACTACAGGATGCTGTCCTTCATCACTTGCATCACGAGAGTAACCAGAGCACTTCTAGTTTTCTTTACTATTAACTTCACTACATTGCTAATAAATAACCCTGAAGAAATATAATATAATTAAGACATTGAAGTACTATAATATAGTTAAGACCTAGAAGTAATATAGTTAAGCCACTGAAGGAGTGATCTTCTTGAGTGTCTAACTATATTATAAGTGAATAGTCTAAGGTGAAGTACCTTAGATACTTCCTATAACAATAGTAAATATCTTCTGCTCTTCGAGGGAAAGAATCCATCCTCCAAAGCTACAAGTTTTAGTTGAAGAAAAAGTGGAAGTCCAGAAGAACATCTTGGAACACCAGAGTCCCCAGCTGGAAGACCTCAATATGAAGAAATATGAGGAGAACATGCTGGTGTTCCTCGGATATGAAAAAAACTACGCAGGCAGAGAGACCTTTGAAAGCTTCTTGAAGGAAAATTTTCTTATTTCCAAAGAACCTCAAGATTTTGTTTTCCGGATGGAATTCCAAGAAGTGTACAGAAAATATGAAGCAGAGACAAGACTGGTACTTGCTCATTCTATGGACTTTGGAAAACAGTTAAGTACTTCTGGCATCGGCGTCAAGAGAATGGGAGCCAGGTATAACTTTGAGTATACCTATCAAGGAATAAGATGGATTGATTCTTCTGGAAAAACTACTTATGAATGTCATGCTAAGAGAAAAAAGCCTTTATTAGATGAAGTTACTCGAAAAAAACAAAAATTAGTTGACAACAAAATGAAGAAGGAACAGAAAAAAACTGAAACAGAAGAAAAAAGAATGAAGAAGGAAGGAGAGAATTCAGTGATGGAAAGTGAGGCAGATTCAACCAGTGACAAGGAACTGCCAACTGCCACAACTGAGCCAAAAGTACAGACTGCAGAGGAAACTAACAAGGTCGCAAGTCAGGAAACTACTACTGACAATGATGACCTTGATTCTCTTGTAAGTTATTACATAAACAACTTCACAGTTTCTACTGAAGCCGCAGCTGAGTCAGAAGAGCAGCGAGAACAAGAGACCTTCATTGATGGACTTCTCTTCTCTGATATACCACCACAACCTGTACAAGAAACAACTCCACCTGCCTACTTGGAGACAAAGCCAGAGTTTGTACAGGAAACCCAAGAATATGATTTCGACCTTGATGCTCTCCTGTACTGAAGCCATCGTTCAGGACCTTCAGAGACCCCAACACTTGACCTTGATGCTCTCCTTTACTGAAGCCATCGTTCAGGACCTTCAGAGACGCCAACACTCGTAGTGACCAAACAAGAACTACATCCACTCAAGACCACCACCAAATTTATGAGAATATTTTCACAAATTGAAAAGTTTATTTTTAAAATTTTTAAAGAAGCTAATATTATTATTTTTTTAAGTGAAAGGACTGATTTTAGTTGAGGTGATATTATAATAATTATATATTGGAGTCTGACTGTGTGGATAGTCCAGCTTTAAAAATAATGATGATACAGTCAACCCTTGGTTTTCGTGTGTCTCAGTTATCCTGGGTTATCCACCCAGGATAGAGCCCAGGAGTAGGTAGTGTTAGCCACCCAGGATGACTCAGGGTATGGAGGGTTATCCACCCACCACAGGATACACCCAGGGTAGGAGGGTTATCCACCCAGGGTAGGAATCCACCCAGGGTAGGGAGGTTATCCACCCAGGGTAGGGAGGTTATCCACCCAGGGTAGGAGGGTTATCCACCAGGGTAGGAGGGTTATCACCCAGGGTAGGGAGGGTATCCACCAGGATAACCCAGGGTAGGAAAGGGTTAGTCCACCCAGGGTAGGGAGGTTACCACCAGATAACCCAGGGTAGGAAGGTACCAAGGAAACCCGGAGGAGGTTAGCCACCCAGGATAACCCAAGAAAGTCGATGCATCATCGAGGACTGTGCCTTATTTCCATTGTGGTCCTTCAATCATGCCCCCAGGATGCGACCCACACCAGTCGACTAACACCCAGGTACCTACTTAGTGCTAGGTGAATAGAGAGAGCAAGTGTACGGAAACATGCCCAATGTTTCCACCCATGCCGGGGATTGAACCAAGGACACCTGATATATGAGCTGAGTGAATACTGCCAACTGTGCCATAGGACTGCCTAATTTTAACATTTGCTCCAGGATTAAGCCTGGGTCCCCTCGGTGAGCAGGTGTTATTACTGGAATGAATAAATGCAATTACCTATTTGCAACTACTGGGGCATAACTATGGTGGAGTATCGTATCTGTGCACCTCTGGCAAGACAGTGGTAGTGTGAATGATGGTGAAAGTGTTTTTTGCTGGGGTCACTCTGCCTTGGTGGGAGACGGCCAGTCTGTTTAAAAATAAATTAAATTTCCAGTAGTTGTAGCACTTAATACTACCTCTTTTAACTTATTCCACTGGCCTACCACTTTGTTTATGAAGAAAAATTTCATAGTACAGTGGGATATGCTATAACAAATGGTTTATATAATGAATATTTACTTAAATGGTTTTTCCTATAAAATTTAAAATATTGGGTTGGCAGGACTACTTGCGTACTGTGGATAAATATGGTTGTGCTGCAGCTCTGGCACTAGTATTGCATCAGTTACCACACTTATTCGTTGTGTAGTTCACCACTGAACGACTTCACCTTCGACACAGACTCCCTCTAACTTTTAGACAGAAACAGATTTATTAAACAAACTTTGATAATACTTCCTTTAGCACTGCTCACAGCCCATTATAACTTAGCCTCAGTTATCCTCTCCACCCCTGGCTATGTTCTTCTCCAGCAACACCACCTGTCCTGCACCACTGTATGGCCCTAGTGGGTTTAGCGCTTCTTTTATTATAAAAATCATAATAATACACTACAGTAAATTGTTAAGTATTCCACATCACTAAGGTAACCTTTTCAGTACTCCACCTCACTAAGGTAACCTTTTCAGTACTCCACATCACTAAGGTAACCTTTTCAGTACTCCACTCACTAAGGTAACCTTTTCAGTACTCCACATCACTAAGGTAACCTTTTCAGTACTCCACATCACTAAGGTAACCTTTTCAGTACTCCACATCACTAAGGTAACCTTTTCAGTATCCACATCACTAAGGTAACCTTTTCAGTACTCCACATCACTAAGGTAACCTTTTCAGTACTCCACATCACTAAGGTAACCTTTTCAGTATCCACATCACTAAGGTAACCTTTTCAGTACTCCACATCACTAAGGTAACCTTTTCAGTACTCCACATCACTAAGGTAACCTTTTCAGTACTCCACATCACTAAGGTAACCTTTTCAGTACTCCACATCACTAAGGTAACCTTTTCAGTACTCCACATCACTAAGGTAACCTTTTCAGTACTCCACATCACTAAGGTAACCTTTTCAGTACTCCACATCACTAAGGTAACCTTTTCAGTACTCCACATCACTAAGGTAACCTTTTCAGTACTCCACATCACTAAGGTAACCTTTTCAGTACTCCACATCACTAAGGTAACCTTTTCAGTACTCCACATCACTAAGGTAACCTTTTCAGTACTCCACATCACTAAGGTAACCTTTTCCGTACTCCACATCACTAAGGTAACCTTTTCAGTGCTCCACATCACTAAGGTAACCTTTTCAGTACTCCACATCACTAAGGTAACCTTTTCAGTACTCCACATCACTAAGGTAACCTTTTCAGTACTCCACATCACTAAGGTACACACAACTGAAACATAAACATCAGACACAAACACACATCAAGACTCATCAGTAAGAAGACTGAAGTAATATGTGATGGAGGAAGGTGCTAGTGATGGAGGAAGGTGCTAGTGATGGAGGAAGGTGCTAGTGATGGAGGAAGGTGCTAGTGATGGAGGTGCTAGTGATGGAGGAAGGTGCTAGTGATGGAGGAAGGTGCTAGTGATGGAGGAAGGTGCT